>CM055125.1:120165740-120380740 GCA_029206835.1 Rana muscosa
AGGCAGCAAATAGAAATGTAGCGGGTGGTCATATTTAGGGGAGGCATCTGAGTGGTATCAGGCTTAGATGCAACAATTGTTAGGATTCCTGGACCAATTTATGTTAATGGAAGATATCAATGGTGTCTAGTTCCCTGCGGCCTATGGGTGGCACTGTTGCCATGGGCTTGGGTTGAACCACCATTGGAGAGCTGTGCCCTTTGTGTCCTCTCGTGGCAGTAGTACAGCGGGGTGGGGATCCCGCACTGACTGGGTTTTGGAAGAAGCCACAGTTGAGAGTGAGACTGCGATTGAGAAATCCAAAGATGCTGCTTCGGTCACCATGGAATCCCTGCTTCCACCGCCAAAGAGGAGAGTCGGGCTGGTCAAGGCTTCCTGCGGCCGTTGGAGAGTTACACCCCAGCGCTTGCCTGGCCTGGCTGGATCCGGAAGGAAGAGCCCCGGACATCCCAGTTCAAGTAAAGGTCGAGGTATCCAGAGGGACGGGACCTGGTGTGTGGTTGGAGGTGTCGGGGATCCAGAGGCCCTGGAACTTGTCCAAGGGGATGACTCCACGTCTACACGTAGTTACTATCCCGCGGAGGAGTATGACACCTCCGACCTGGAGTCGATCTCTGATGTTGGAGATGACATTGCAATTGACTAGCTTTTTGCTCAGAAAGGCTGGGACAAGATACCCCCATCCTCATCCCGTGTGAAAAGGGACCCACTCACGTCCACTGGGGATAGTGCACCCCGGGTGGAGGCCCCGGCGCCTGAGGAGGGATCTGGTCCCCTGCATGCCTCTCTACCCTCAGAGTCACCTGCGCCCATTGCTGGGGCGAAGCGGGTGTCACTGTGGGCTCCTATGCCTAATCTACAGGTGATGAAGGTGCCCCGACACCCGGATGCTATAGTGCTGCCTGGTGAAGGAGACCGTGCTACAATGCCACCCCTTTCCCGTCTGCAGAGACTTTTCGGTCAGAAAGTTGCCAATGAATATGGGTGGGAGTACCCATATTTGTCTAAGAAACTTTTATATGAAGTGGAGGCCTGCAGACAGCGGTGGTATGATGACTTCATCTGGACACATCTCGAGGTGCCCCATGCTCGCAGGTACCTCTCATGTTCCCCTGCAGCCTTCAAAAGGTTCAAAGACTGCAAGGCAGAGTGGATGTTGGGTCGGCACATCCATGCTGATCGGGTGCTTATTTGTCAGAGGGAGGGGGATGATGTGGAATATCACATGGAAACCTTTGACAGGTATTTGAAACCCCTGGTACTGCCGCACCCAAGGTTCTATTTGTAGGAGAATAGACACCTGTTTTTTTTTTTTTTGCTGAACATTCCGGAGTGCCTTTGCCGGAACTCAGGGGCTCTTTAACCCACAAAGGGTGGCCTACTTTTGGAAGAATTGGGAGCAGTTTGTTTTGTTGTTCTCCCTTTTCTTTCTCCACCGCAAGGATACTGAGACTTTGGGGTGTAGTTGAGATAGGGCCACAGTACAGAGAAAAGGATTTCTGGATGGAAGAAAACAAGTGTTCTGACCGTGACACCACCACCAGGTGGCGGTGTTGCGCAACGATTGTCATACACACCACACATTACTTTTGGAAGGAAGTGGTTTCCCTTAGGGGGAGCCTGTTCATTCCAAATTACATACTGTATAAGATAATGTGTTTCTTTTCCCCTCTGCAGGAGAACGTTAATCAAGTCTGCTATGAATGGGGCAGCTCTTAGTCAGTGATGTGGGAGGGGGGAAATGTGATTTTGGAAAAAATTATGCTGTTATATCTGTGTATGTTTTGTTTGTTGTTTCTTCCTTTCCCTGTTGGTTCAGGCACAAACGAAAAAAAAAAAAATAAATCATTTTTTTCACTTTTGGTTAGTTTGTCTCTGGATCGGATTTGTGCTGACTCTGCTTAGAGGGGGCATGAATTGGTTTCAGACACTGGGGCCCAGTGTCAAATCACTGGGGGGGATGTGTAGCGGGTGGTCTTATTTAGGGGAGGCATCTAAGTGGTATCAGGCTCAGATGCAACAATTGTTAGGATTCCTGGACCAATTTATGTCAGTGGAGGATATCAATGGTGTCTAGTTCCCTGCGGCCTATGGGTGGCACTGTTGCCATGGGCTTGGGTTGAACCACCATTGGAGGGCTGTGCCCTTTGTGTTCTCTCGCGGCAGTAGTACAGCGGGGCGGGGAACCCGCTGTACATGCTGGGAGAGGGTATAAAGGAGGCAGACATCTTCTGCAGGAGGTCCGCACCCAGGCACCTTCGGCCTGGGTGCATGTGCGTGGAGTCTCCGGGTGCCCTAGGCCCAGGGACGGAGTTGCGGTTCCACCCCAGACACCTTTAGTCTGGGGTGAGGTACTCTCTGGAGGCCTGGGGCCCAGTACCTTCGACTGGGTCCCGCAAGGGATCGAGGGCTCCTAGGGTGTCCTCCGTTGTTGGACACCCGAATCTGGGACGAGGAGGCCAGGGAGGTGACCCTTCCGAAGACCCAGTGCAGCATTTGCTGGTAACGGCGGGGCCTCTGGTAACTGTCCGGATAGATGACCTCTCTCTGACCGGGGCCATTTCCTATAGAAGGTAGTCCACGTTCTCATGGTCTGTGGCAGGGACCCATCGTGAATCAGGTCGGTGGCAGAGACCCAACAACCAGGTCTGTAGCAGAGGCCTTATTCATCTGGTCTGTGGCAGAGACCCCCTCACGGTCGGTGGCAGCGATTGTGCGCCAAGCCTGTTAGCGCTATAACAGAACAGGAGAAAACCCAAGTTCAAGTTTGTGCCTGGACCTCCTCTTCACTGTTTTCTGTTCTATGTCTGACCAGTCGCTCTTAAAGGACTATTTATTGCTCTGAAGAATAAATAAGTGTTGGACTTTCAGTGGTGTGGAACTTGACTTTCTGGGAGTTAAAGGGTCATTCTCAAGGGAAGTTTTGGCTCTGGACAGGGGCACAGGCCCGAAGGTAAAAGATTATAGCTCACACCTCTGCACATAAGAGGATACGAGCTGGTGGTGCGCCCCACTCTCCTCCCTGGTCCCCTAGACGAGAGCCATTGATCGAGAAGAGAAGGAGGGAGTGAGAGGTGAGGTCACTACAGAAACAAGAGAGGCTTTAATATCTACGAGACAATAGCCAAAAATATTGCACAGTGGCTAGACAGTATGTAAGCAGCTTAGTTAGGGAGCAATACAAAAAAGAGAGACAAGGCAAGTTTAATTGTTAAATAAACATTAAAGTGTATTATCTGAGAGATAAATGCCACGGAAAAGAACATACACTAAGCGGCACTTGTGCACCTAAGTGTACATGTGGCTGGGGTCTACTGTGCCCGTGCACCTGGGGATAGAGATCATAGTTGTGCTCATCAATGCCCGGGACCAGGCAGAGGCTGCGGCCATATAAAAAAAAGTCAAACATTAAGGCAGTCCCCGACTCAAATGAGCCACTTGTGTGCAGTAGTTAAAGACATAGTTCCTCTGTAAGATGTTTTGTCCCATGTCACACTTATAACTGATGTATGTTGCATTTGGAGGGACATGCAGAGCCTTTTGCCCACTCCACCAGTCCAGCGTACCTCTGTTACCTCCCTCCCAGTAACTCCCATGGAGTCCCGCCGAGCACATAGAGGGTTTTGTGTGTGCTCATTAACTCTTTCCTTCCAGTAACATGCGATCAGGGCCTTTATCTCTATCAGATGCTAATCTGTTCCCAGTGACCAGAGGAGACAGACAGCTAGAGAGGGAGTCCAAACACTGACTCCCTTGCTACTGGAGGACCTATCACCTAACAAGTTACCACGCCAAACAACTAGCTTGCTGTAGCTCTTCTTCCCTTCGGTTACCCATGGCAACTACATCCTCAAGTTTTTCCACCAGCTAAAAAAAAATTGCTGAATACTCTGCACCCAGAAGAAGCTGGGTAGAAGAATTCAGCACTGACAAGAGATCTTGTTGCATTGGTGAAATGGAGGTGTGTATTTTCAGAGTTTAATTTTGCTTTAAGAAAAGTGAGCCAGTTCACAATATCAGGGGACAGGGAGATTTGCCACTCAGTAATAAAACCTCATGTTACACTGAAAGCCCTCTCAGAAAGCAAACTGGCTACAAGGTAAGTTAGAAACTTCAGCACACAGTGTGCAAGCTCTACTCAGTGTTCCAACCTGGACACTCAATAGTCAGTTCTGAGAGTGTCCGCACCATCCTTAGACCCAATGTAATTAGCAATCATGGGATTCAGGTGCTGCCTGCAGCTGAGTGTTGCCACTGTGGTTTAAAATAAAAATCCTGAAAAGGGTGTTGAAGTAGACGAAAACTGTTAGAGATCAGCAGATTAGAGGCACGTTAGTCACCACTGGCGATCCTGCTTCATCAGGAGATGATGAAAAGAGGCTCTTAACTATTGGTAGTAAATTTACCATTTATACTTGTATAGGGTAGCTACCTAATAGCAGTCCCTCTCTTTCGTGCCCTGAATCCTTGGATCCTTATGCAGGTATTAAAGCAATGATGACTCTACAAATTTCCTGCAATATAGGGCTCAGAGTCCTCTGTGTTGCTCAGAACAACACTATGCTCAACAATCTCACTCTACCCTTGGATTGGGAAGGGTGAAATGTCCTTTTTAAAATCTGACCCACTTCCAGGGGAGGGCTGGGCCGGGAGGCAGAGATGCAATTGCCCCCTGGGCTGCTCTCATATGCTCTACAAAGGCCGCTGTGTCGCCAGCTCAGAACCGCACATGCGCAGTTTTTGAGCTGGCCGAGTGCAGCATCTCCATCCAGTACGGTGAGCCAGCGATGTCTCAGGGCCTACCCAGCCCCTCCCTCCTCCACACAATTGGCTGGCAGAGGCTGGATCTGTTCTCTCTTTCCCCGCCCACACTCCGGGCACAAAGTGTGCTGTCTTCAAGAGGAATGTATGGGCGGGAAAGTTAAATCTGAGCAGTCGGCTTGAATACAGTGAGTCTCCTGGGAGGCTGGGACCGTCTAAGTAAGTGAGTTCCTCCTCCCTCCCCCTCTCTGCAGCTAAAGAGTTTTTTTTTCCTAGCAGCCTGTGACATTACCTTGTCCTCCTAGGTGTTGATGTGGGCTCATACTGGCATGCTGCGGTTTGTCTGCAGTGCTGGTGTACTGGCAGTCTTCCTGCATGTTGCCCCTGGTCCCATAGAGGTTGCACATTTTTACTGCATGTTCTGAAAGTGCACAAAACGTCCTGAATGCTGCATCTTTGGTGCACTTCCAGAAAATGCAACAAAAATGTTCAACCTAAAAGAAGTCTGAGGGACTATGACTATGGAAAACTGCCAGTACACAACTGTGAGCCCAAAGGCTTGTATTCACTTGCAGCAGGCACTGCTACTCCACTGAAAAGTGACAGGCAGAGGAGATTTCCTCCCTGCATGTTTTAACCCCCTAAATGCCAATCCCTCCAAGCACGGTTCACTTTGAACTTCACCTTGTTTCCATTACTCTCAGAAGGTATTAGATGTGCTCTCACCTTATTGTTTGCACATCTAATACCTAAAGAGTTCTGGAAATAAGGTGGAGTTCAAAGTAAATTTCTACACCTAAGTGGAGCACCCCTTTCAGAAGATTTGAGGATATTATTAAACCCAGAGACTGGTAAACTTAAGCCACCATAGACAGATTTAATTTTCTGGTGAACCAGCAGAATTTCGATCTATCTATGTGCAGACTGGTTGTACAGAATTCAATCTATCAACCGACTTCAGTACAGCCAGCGTGTCTTTCTTCTTTTTTTGGGGGGCGATCACTGTGTTCTGATGGCTGGAAAACGTTCACCCCCACAGAGAATGACCGCTTCGCACTGCCCCCACAGAGATTGACCGCTTCGCACTGCCCCCACAGAGAGTGACCGCTTCGCACTGCCCCGACAGAGAGTGACCCCTTTGCACTGCGGGCAATGTGGAGCAGTCTCTCTCTCTGTGCAGGCAGTGTCAAGTGGTCTCTCTTTGCAGGCAGTGTCAAATGGTCTCTCTCTTTGTGCAGGCAGTGTCAATCAGTCTCTCTTTCTCTGTGCAGGCAGTGTGAAGCAGTTCCTCTCTCTCTCTGTGCAGGCAGTGTCAAATGGTCTCTTTCTGTACAGGCAGTGTCAAGTGGTCTCTCTCTCTCTCTCTCTCTCTCTCTCTGTGCAGGCAGTGTCAAATGGTCTCTCTCTCTTTCTCTGTGCAGGCAGTGTCAAGCGGTCTCTCTCTGTACAGGCAGTGTCAAGCGGTCTCTCTCTGTGCAGGCAGTTTCAAATTGTCTCTCTCTATCTCAGTGCAGGCAGTGTCAAGCGGTCTCTCTCTCGGTGCAGGCAGTGTCAAATGGTCTCTCTCTCTGTGCAGGCAGTGTCAAGCGGGCTCTTTCTCTGTGCAGGCAGTGTCAAATGGTCTCTCTCTCTCTGTGCAGGCAGTGTCAAACGGTATCTCTCTGTGCAGGGAGTTTCAAATGGTCTCTCTCTCTCTGTGCAGGCAGTGTCAAGCGGTCTCTCTCTCTCTGTGCAGGCAGTGTCATGTGGTCTCTCTCCCTCTCTCTGTGCAGGCAGTGTCAAATGGCCTCTCTCTCTGTGCAGGCAGTGTCAAATGGTCTCTCTCTCTCTGTGCAGGCGGTGCCAAGTGGCCTCTCTCTGTGCAGGCAGTGTCAAGCGGTTTTTCTCTCTGTGCAGGCAGTGTCAAATGGTGTCTCTCTCTCTCTCTCTGTGCAGGCAGTGTCAAATGGTCTCTCTCTGGCAATATGGAGCAGTCTCCCCCTCTCTCTCTCTCTCTCTCTCTCTCTCCCTGTGTGTGGGGAATGTGGTGTAAATAGATGGTGAGCTGATTCGGTGGTTCAATGGGCCACTTGACTGGATTTGCCCCCAGGCCTAAGGCTGCCAGCCCTCCCCTGCCCACTTCCTCCTCTTAATAGCCAGCACTCCAACCCTCTTCCTCCTTTCATTATCCTCCCTTGCCTCTTGCTGCCTCTGCCTCACAGTAATGGAGGTAGTAGGCAAAGTATCCTGCTGGCACTGAGAAAGCAGCAAGTCCCTCTCTTCCTCTTGCTGTGGTACCTCCAATGCCTGGTCTATCAGGCCATGTATTGTTGCACTAATCCTCAACTTGTCACCTCTACAAAAGATGTCAAAATGCTGCATACATCCTGAATGGTGAGACACTTAAAGTGGCCACAATCCCTTCAGGCAAGGTCTTCTCTGGTGCACGGTGAAAAACAGGTTAGTTCTGTTGTCCCGCATGACTTTGCCTGGCTGAAGATGGCATGAGGTCAACCACAGCTGGGCCATAGCGTCTGTCCTCAGGCATATGAGCTGAAAACAACATGGTAGTGTTTAGCCTAAGGAGAATGCATATGATCTGGAGTGCTTGAGGGGACTGCTATTTCTGAAGAGTGGGAGGATGAGGCCAGCGAGAACGAGGGATTACAGGTGACTGCGCTATCACCAACAAACAAGACCCAAGGTGCCATGGTGTTAACACCAGCTCCAGCAGTGTGCCTTGTCCTGAATCCTTCCCAGGTTCCAGAAGACTGGTCTTGTGTGCCATAAAGAATATGTAGTGTCCCTGCCTATGCTTGCTTAACCATACAGCTGTGGTCATGTGTACCCTGCTGCTGACAGAATGGTTTAGACATCCAGACACATTACAATCCACATGCTGATGGAGAGCAGGGATGGCTTTCTGAGCAAAATAATTGTGGCTTGGTACCTGCCACTGAGTACTGCAAAAGCCATAAACAGGCAAGGGGACTATATCCATGAGCTGGAGTGGGAGCAACTGCAAATCAAGCAGTTTTGCCCAACTGGAACTTAGATGTTGCCTATGGGGGTGTTTTGGGGACATCTTTTTCTTTTGTTCCAGCAGCTAAAGAAGAGACACATGCCTTTGGAAGGATCTTGCTGGAGATCTGGTGTGGGCATGGGAGAATTGTACTCAGTGTGGCCCCATGACCCTTTTCCCTGCCCAATGTTACAACCCTGTCACTAGAAGCCACAGATGTTGTGGCTGACAAAGCAGGAAAATCTTGTGTGGCAGGTGGTATGTGGAAAGTAAGGAATGAGGAGGAAGAGTGAGAGCCTTCTTCCACTGAATTGTCTCATTCAGGTGCAGCTCCCATTGAGTTTTGTGATGTCATGTGTTTCCTCATGCATGTGGTACTCAAATGACTGGTATTTTTACTACAGCTGATATACTGCAGGAAAAGGCTGCAGACCACAGCAGTGCTGTTAGTAGCAGATATGGTAGAAAAGGACCACATTGCAGAGCTGTGGGATGCTCTCCCCAGTCCTCTGCAAGCTACGCCTGCTTATGAACAAATTTATCTCTAACTGCTGTTCTGTCTTTCCCTCAGTACTTTCTTCCTCTCCAGTCGGTGACATCCAGAGATAGCCTGCCACCTCATCATTCATCCATTCCTCATCATTGGAGCCTATTTGTCTGTAAGCTCCAGTTGCCGAACATCACTGCCTTTCACTGCTCTCTGTCTGATGCCTGCTTCCTTTATGGTCCTGCGCTATCTTCCTAATCCTCAATTTCTGAAATGAGGAATACTTGTTTAAGACCAGTGATTGTGTGATGAAAAGATTTAGCCGACTGTTCCTAGCCAGTTTGCATGGGCTGTTGTAGGATTAGCAGAAGAGAAGGAGGAAAGAAAAATAAAGTACATTAGCAGCAGTTATAGACTAGGGATGAGCCGAACACCCCCCCGCTTCGGTTCGCACCAGAACCTGTGAACGGACCGAAAGTTTGCGCAAACTTTAGAACCCTATTAAAGTCTATGGGACTGGAACGTTCAAAATCAAAAGTGCTAATTTTAAAGGCTAATATGCAAGTTATTGTCCTAAAAAGGGTTTGGGGACCCGGGTCCTGCCCCAGGGGACATGTATCAATGCAAAAATAAGTTTTAAAAACGGGCGTTTTTTCGGGAGCAGTGATTTTAATGATGTGTAGCGCCCTCCTCACTCCCCTCTTCATCTTCAGCTCGTCTTTCTCTTGTCTAGGGGTACCTTAGAGGGGAAGGGAGCGGGGACACCACGCCTGGCCTTCACCACAGGTGTCAGTGTGGTATAAGCAAAGTTCTTTTACCTTCGGGTCAGTGCTGTGCACCTGGAGCCTCCACTGAGAGTTACCTTGAACAATGTCTGTCAGGAAATGAGCCCCACACCATTAAAGTCCAACACTCCTTTATTCTTCTCGAATGAACACAATCAGTTGAACTCCCTTGGTAGAAACAGAACAGAAAAGGAGGTGTGGATGCAAGTAGGCCCAGACACAATGAACTCTCCACTTTCCTCCCTGAAAGTGGGTTGCGGTCCCCGAGCGGGGGGGATTTCCTTCCAGGTGGTCTCCGATGAGAGGCTCACCCGTCACTGGCAATATGCTGCACCAGGTCTTCGAGTGAGGAGCTCCCCCAGGTCCATTACGCCTTCCGGATTCGGGTACCCAATCCCTGGGTACCCTAGGATCTCCTTCCCTCGCGGAACTCAGTGTTGGGCACTGAGCTCCAGACCTCCATCCGAGTACCTCACCCCAGGCTAAAGGTGCCTGGGATGGAACACGACCTCCGGCTGTCCTCTAGGCCTAGGCTGCCTAGAGGACCGACACAAACCACCGCCCGCAGGCTGAAGGTGCCTGGGACTCGACCCCGTGACAAAGATGGCCGGCCCCTTTATACCCTCTCCCATCAAGCACGGCGAGTTCCCCGCCCCACCATACCGCTGCCAAGGGAGGACAAAAAGGAAGCACAGCACACAGCAATGATTCAACCCCAGCCCAGGGCGACAGCGCCACCCACTGGGCTGCAGGGAATTACACACCACTGAAGTCTCTGCCAAGTTCAAATTACACCCAGGAAAGTACATACCCGCTACACTCTCCCCCTGGTGGTTTGACACTGGTCCCCAGTGTCTGGAGTAAATCATGCCCTCAACAGCTGACATAATCAAATCCAGAAACCGACTACTAATTGTACAAAAATAAAACTTTTAGGAAAAAACTACCCAATTGAAACATTTGAAACATTGTGTCTGAGCCCTGTAATAAAAAAAGAAGAAAGAAGAGAAGAAAACCAACAGCATTAAACCATAACTTTGAATCACATTTTACTTTTCCCACCCATCCTGACCAAGACCCACCCCATACTCAGTGGTCTTGATGGGATGCTCTCCTGCAGAGGGAAAATAAAAGGGATTAGCACACATAACCCTGACACATGTATTCGTGTGAGAGAAAAGAAACTTCTCCTGGAAGAAATCCCTTTTCTCCAAAGAGTGAGTGCGTGAAAAGTGTTTAACGTTGCGCAACACTGCCACCTGGTGACAGCACCGCGGTAACTGCACTCATGGAACTTTTCCTCTTCTCTTTGGCCCTATCTACCCCAGAGTCCATGATCTCTTGCAGAAAAAGTGAAGAACAACAGGAACAGTCCTTCATTCCTCTGGGCACAAAAGCAACGGGCCCCAGAAAGTTCAGCAGCATAACAAGAACGGAGTCTTTTTTCTCCTACAGGTAAAAGTGGGGATGCGGCAGAACAAGTGGCTTCAAGTGTTGATCCATGGTCTCCAGATGATACTTCACATCTTCTCCTTCCTTGCGCCGGATCAACACTTTGACTGCATGGATGTGCCGTCCCAACATCCACTCTGCCTTGCAGTCTTTAAAACGTTAAGAGGCCTTTGGAGAGCATGCAAGGTACCTGCGGGCGTGTGGAATCTGAAGGTGGGTCCACACAAAGTCATTGTACCAGCGCTCCCGGTACACTTCCACCTCATAGAGCAACTCCTTGGACAAGTACGGATACTCCCATCCATACTCTGCAGCAACCTTCTGGCCAAATAGGCGTTGTAGTCTCGCCAAAGGAGGCATGGTAGCTTTGTCCCCTTCGCCAGGTAAAACTATTGAGTCCGGGTGGCGAGGGACCTTGACCACATCTGGTCTGGGTATTGGTGCCCACAACAGCAGTCTCTTTTCCCCGGTCTTCGGTACAGATGTTACCGGGGTTGTAGAGGCAGGCTGTGGACGGGACCCCTCTTCAGGCGCTGGTGCCTCCACCCGGGGTGTACTTTCCCCTGTAGACATGGGTGGATCCTTGGGTCTGCGGGATGAAGCGAGAGGTACTTTGTCCCAGCCCTTTTTGGCAAACAGTTCGTCTATAGCAACGTCGTCTCCTATGTCCGAGAGCGACTCCAGGTCAGAGGTGTCACACTCCTCCGCGGGCAGGTAGCCTGTAGTGGAGACTGAGTTTTCACCTCTTCCCACACACCAAATCTCTCCGCCTGGCTTACCTTGGCCTTTACTTGAAGCGGGACGTCCGGAACTCTTGTAGATGGATCCATCCGGGCCGGGCGTAAGCGGGCGAGACGGTCCACCACAACCGCTGGTCGGGGCTACCATACCGGTCTTTCTCTTCGGTGGTGGACGCTGCGAGACAGTGGTGACCGAGTCAGCATCCTCGGATTTCTCCTGTTGAGTTTTCACGACCTCCTCCGCGGTCGCTGCAGTGTGCGCAGGGATGGCTGTCAAATCAGTGATTCCTCCTCTCTGAGTGGTGTTGCCTGTAGCACGGCCGGGGTAGATGGTTCTCGGACTCGCAACCTGACCGGGTACAGCATGCTGTAAATCAAATGCATATCTCTCAGGTGCTTCTTTACTTGTTGAAAACTGGCCTGCTGTTTCTGGGTAGAAACAGAGAAGTCAGGGTGGCTTGAAATACGATATCCATTAAATTCCAGCTCAGGATAATTTCTTATGGCTCTCAGGATGTTTTCCCGATCACAAAAGTGAAGGATCTGTGCAATCATGGGACGAGGAATCATTCCAGTCGGCCGAGCCCTAGATGGAATACAAGGGGCCCGCTCAATGGCAAATAAGCAGGTAAAAGTGTCAGCCTCCATATTCTCCTTAAGCCACCTTTCAAGGAAATCTTCTTGGTGCTCTCCCTCAGCTCCCTCTGGAAATTCCATCAGCCTGATGTTGTTCCTGCGCATGTGGTCTTCCATATCCGCCATTTCTGCAGTGTGTTTAGAGTAGGCCTTTCTAGAAATCTGAGCCTCAGTTTCCAGGGGCCTAACAGTATCTTGCAGGGTACTGATATGCTGTTCAGTAGCTGCCATGTGCTCCCTTACTTTTTGCACAGCCTGCTTCAGAAAGGAAAATTCCATTTCAGACCCTCTGTGTGATTAGTCAGAGTGCATTGGCTGGGTGTATAGCAGACATTATTTGTTTGAGCGAGGGTTCAGGGTCCTATTCCCCCTCCCTTTCACATCTCTCAGCTCTGGAGCAGGGATTTCCCACCAGACTTCGAAAGATCCCTTTGTGGCAGCTGACTCACCCCAGGCGATACAGATCCCCCATCCTTATCACTGTCCCTGCGCTGTTTACTGGATGTCTCCTGAGCTGCATGGTCGCTGGCCCCATCTTGGGTTCCCCAGGTGAACTGAGCCAGCCAAACTCTCAGCAGTTATGGGGCCGCCAGCCCATATTTTACCATCGCAACAGCAACGGAGCAATTACGGAACATTCCCCGTAGCTAATGAGGTCAAAAGCAGGTGCTCTGCTGTAAGGATCACGGCAGGATGACAGACTCACAGACGGAGCTTTCCTTACTCGCTGCTCACATGTCCGGTGCTGGCTCTGCCCCCCCTAATTGTATCACTCTAAATTATATTAAAGTCACTGCTCCCAGCCAAACATTTTTTTTTATTTGGTTCATGTCCCCCAGGGCTGTGCCCAGTTCCCAATGCCATTTGTCGGACAATCCCTTGCCTTTTAGCCTAGAAAATTGGCACATTTTTTTTTTCATTTGACTTTCATTGACTTCAATGAAGTTCAGATTCGGCATCTGAACTTTAGTCATGTTTGTCATACCTTGCCTGAACCAAATCCTGGTCTGTTTGGTTTATCGCTAAGCAGGATTGAGTGGCTGAGCTGCAGGTGGATGTCAATTTATACAAGCGTGGTGATCTGTGAACTCACAATTTATTTTGGTGACCAATGGGACACAAAGAGAAGAGAAATCCAAAATATTAGGACTGTGTCTGGCAAATGATTAAATGGATGTCTTCCAGTGGGAGCATATTTTCCAATGACAACAGGTGGGACTTTTCCTCCATGTCTCTGGGACACTTATTGCAACAAAAACATTTTCATCCCTTCTTTAGCCCCCCAAAAAAAGAACAATGTGGGGTGAAGTCCTGCTTTAAAGAAGAGCTCCAATTTAGAGCTCATTCAGTCTGTTGTAGTAAGTATTTATTTTGAATGGGCAGCCAGTGCACCACAAATATATTTTAATAGGCAGCATTTTTTCAGTGCTGCACAATGCTTCACATTTATGCATGCTGGTGGGCTAAAAGACACGTACATTATGCTTCTCTGCCTAAGTAAGTTGGGGTTCCTTTTTTAAATGAACGGATCTCCAATGCACTGCACTGTTTTGCACATTAATGTGCTAGCATCCATATTCCCAGCCCTGCAGATTACACTCGGATAATTACTTTTTAGGTGGTATTAGTAAAGAATTGGTGTACTTTGACAGCTGGACCACTGTGTTTATGAGGACAGCACAGGTCTCCTGATACCGAGTGAGACTGGCTGTATCACAGACAATTCAGACAAATTGATGACACCGCTCTCCAAGTGTAATCAACAAGGCAGAACTAATTTTTACAGCCCTGTCCTGCAAGTTGCAGGAGATAGTAGGTGCTATGCAAAGCCAGGAGAGGCTCCCATCCCAGCTGCCCCCATCATCACCATGTTTTTTTATATTTTGCCTTATGTATAAAAGAACTGTGCAAAAAATACTTATGTTGTGCTTCACAGCAACCAACTGGGTTCTCCCTTTAATGTGGCGTGAGTAAGTTAGAAGATGAAATATAAGCTGATGACAGATTTTGTGTAATATGTTAAACTTTGCTCTCAGATGTGGAGATGTGGTTAGGGAACTTGGTTTTGACTAAAGGCTTCTCTGTTGGTGTACAGGACCATGCTAATACATCAGACAAGACTTAGTTGTGGGTATTATCAGTCAATAAGATATGCACCAGGTGCAATAACAGTACATTTCCTGCTGTTTGCTTGGATTGGTGCCTGAACAGTAAAATCTGACCAAAAGATTAAATATTTGGTAAGTACACACTACAAGTTTTTTTTTTTCTTTCGTTCAGCCCAGCAGGGCTGAACAAGAAAAAGCTGACAACTCAGTTGGAGCCTCTATACTAACTATACAATGTAGGGTTCAGAGATCTCTCCTGCTGTGCCATTGTGTTGTGACAGGGGGAGGCCCCCCACCAGAACACTCCAGGCAGCGCTCTTAGCCATTGGCTGAGAGCGCTGATTGGGAGCCAATCGGCAGACCTTTTTCAGTCATGTCCCTTCAACAGAAGCCAGCCTGTCGGACCTACTGCAGTACACATGGGCCTAATGTAGGTTTCTATTGAACCAGCCGATGCCGCCCGACCTTCAGCCAGTGTGTACTAGGCTTTAAGCTATCCATGGCCAGTGGGAGGTCAGACCTGCAGAAACAGTCATACTAGTTATTTATCTTTCTTTTAAATGGGATTTCCATAAAAATGAAAACCAGGGTAACCAACATGAAGATTGTAGCCTGACGATCCCATCACATCTCAGGGAGCTTTGAAATTAAAGTACCGGTAAATGCTAATTTAAGTTTGTTTAAAATTTTTGCTTTTCTCCTTCTACCTATTCAACATACTGTTTGTGAAAGAGATGTATGTAAGTACATTTTTTTAAATCAAATTTTTATGTTTTATCCTTCTTCTAGCAGCATTAGTAAATAGATAAGGAAGTATATCATATTTACTTGTTTTAAACTTTTTTTTTTAAATTGCTTCAGTTACTTCCTCATTTCCAGGCCTAGACAAACAATGTCATACATGCCAGGAGTCTTCAGGAGGGGAGGAGGGGTTTTCTCAGCTAAGCACACCCTCTTGCCTGCATGCCTGAGCTAAGGGCAGATGGATTCCAGGAAGTAAATGTTACATGAATCATCTCCTCTTAGTCAAGATGACTATGGCCAGAAATTACAGGGGGTATTTTTTAAAGTGATTTCTCAGCAAAATAAAGCATAGAGACATGGATGGATGGGTGAGTATCTCTGCAGTTTATGCTAGTCAAGAAGTACTGTATTTATTGGCGTATAACGCTCACTTTTTTACCATGAAAATAGAGGGTAAACTGTGCCTGAGTGTTATACGCAGGGGGCTGTGGAAAGTTTTTTTCCTGTAACTTCCCTCTTAACGTTAGGGTGCGTGTTATATGCCTGTGCGTGTTATACGCCAATAAATGCGGTAATTTGGTTGTGGCAGATACTTAAAGATCTTGGGAACCAATGTCTCAACTAGCGATGAGACAAATATGAAATTTAAGGGGGACCCCATGCAAATTTAAAAATAAAGTGCTTTGTGATTGTACATCTCTTGACAATGGGATTGATGACAGATGTACATTGTGGGACATTTTTTATTTTTGTCTTTTTTTTTTTTTAATTAAAGGATTGTGTTTGTGCTTTTCTTACTGTGTATATATTTTTTGTGAATGAGTAGGGGTACTATGTACTAGCGTTGCACCGATATTGATACTGGTATCAATGCCAATACTAAGCATTTGCACAAGTACTTGTACTCGTTCAAATGCTCCGATACTAAAATCAATACCTTCAAGTCCGCACACTGTAACCACCACCTTTATGGAGAGAGACGCAAGAGGAAGTTGTGGCAGTGTGAGAAGTGACATCCAGACAACCGAAGATCTGGCAAGTTCTCTACTGCTACACCACCAGAGCAGAGGCAGGTGATCTGGGCATTATGTGTAAAAAATAAATGCATCCAAGGGCAATGATTGATTTTATGTTTGCTGGCCTACCACTACACCACCAGGGCAGAGGCACAGCAAATAAGTGTAGTGAAGTAAATAAGTTAAGAATAGGTATCAGTAACTGGTATTGGTGACCACTTAAGAAAAAGTATCTGTACTCGCACTCGGTTTTAAAAAATGGTATCAGTGTACCCCTTATTCACATCAGGAGAAGTTATCTGGGGACCCCCTTATTGGGCTTCCAAATTCATTTAAGCCACCTGTCCACAGATCCCCACCAGCACTGGGCCAGGGTTGTAGAGGAGAGGCCCAATGTCCTCATTTTGAGGGCATGTGGCATGGTATAATTTGAGAGCAGGGGGTGCACACTTGTCCTCCACTTTTCTGGCCTGCCAGGCTGCATGCTTGGATCAGGACCTGGTATGGATTTTTGGTGAGGCCTCATGCTTTTTGTTCTTGATTTTTGTATTAGGTCTCCCCTTAGTTCCCCATAAAAGATCTGGTATAAAATTTGGGGGGGAACCTTACTTTATTTTTTTGCATGTTGTCCCGTCTAAAATCTCTACTAGACCTTAAGTGCCTTGTAGGATTTATGAGGGAACCCCCACATTGTTTTACTATCCCTAGCTCCTTTGTTTACATGGCCTTGGATTCCTGGGTGAGTAAGTGAATGGGACCAGTGATTTTTAGGGAATCAGCATTGCACCAGCATCCAAAACAACTATTGACAGCAGGAAACTGTCATGTAAAATAGCAATAGTAAAACCACTATTGTACATGATGTTTGGATCCCCCCAAACGGGTAAATGTTTGGCCTTTCGTCTGAATGCCTACACAGAAAAAGTTTGCTTTAAATTTGTGTTTGGACCAAACCTTCAACTCCTCCCTAATCTCAACCATTAGTTGTATATGAGGACAGTTAAGGATGTATAAAGCTTTCAAAGAATGGAAAGATCAGTGCCAAGCATATTGATGTCAGATACTATTACCGCCAAGACTTCGTAGAAAAAAATGTGATTGTGCTTGAATACTGTTAAAATTATAAAAAATGACAGTAGATGTATTACAAAACCACTACCAATGTCAAAGTTTGAAGAACTCTTAAAGAAGATGGAAGCTGTTGAGTGGGGTGTTAGGATACTGTTTATACAGACTTACTGTAGGTGCAACAACCATTCTCATGCATTATACTGTCATCACTAATTCTGCCACTAGGTGGTAGTATCCGATTAAATGTTTGCATAATGTAATGTTTTCTCTAGCAGAACTACATAGTTACAATGTAATTTCCTATCTCTGTAGTTCTCCAATAAAAAAAACAATAGGGCTTAGCCATGTGTCCAGCACCATCTTGACTGGGAAAAGTCATATCTGCAGCAGAAAAAAAAGGGGGAAAAAAACTGCGCTAAGATCAATGGTGGCAAACTGGTGCATGCACAAGAAATGCCCGTCGCTCAAATTGGAAGTAGCAACTTTTCTGCAAACATTAAAACCAGTGAACAAATTAACAAGAAAAATATGGTTGCGCTAAACCTATAATAGACCTGGGTGTGAATAAATAGTGATGGGCTGACAAATTGGCATGAGTGACCCAAACTTATAAAAACAAAAACCATGTGTGTGTAAATCACATTCTGAAATGCATAAACAGTATACACATTGAAAATGTTCAAAAATAGGGTTGCAAATTATAAAATTGAGTTCATAAAGTGCAGAATTAAAAATAAAGTAAAGTTCATAAAGTGCATAAAAAATAGTCCAAGTGTAACTTCAATGCTGATAAAAACACCCGTGCATAGATCCATTGGCATCCAAACTCTTTAATAAGGACTGAAGCCAAGTGAATTCCACCACCGTATGACTGCTTACCAGAGCTCCATGGTCCCCTATGACGGAGGACCTAAGAATGCTTGTAATGGATCCCAGCTAGATGGTGATGATACCTTGTATCCACAGCCTCGCTAATCAGCACATTCCACAGCAGTAAACCAGTTGGTAATGGTATAGCATGCAAGGAAAACAGATGCCTCGATAGTGTAAAATCTTCCAGTAATTTATTTAAAACATAAGAAGTGAATATAACACTCACAATTGATAAAAGAAAAAACAGCCTTAAGCCTGCTGCGCCAACCGGACGCAAGCAGGCAGACCCGTCCGTGTGGAGATCGAGCAGTGGAGGGTGATGACGTCAGAACGCCGCTTGTTCCACCCTACGCGTTTCGTGATAGGTCACAGGCAGCAGCCTGTTCAACATAAGGCAGTAAAACCAGGCTGGCCACACAGTAAATCAATCCCGTGGCAACACTACATTCACACAAAAAAAAAAATTGTGGCAATTCTTATTATTGTCAAACTTAGTAGTTTAGCTGTTCTGGAGTTAAAAGTTGTGTTTACAGCTTGTCTGATCCCATCAAAGGAACTTGGTTATCCTCATTAAAAAACTTTGCAAAAATGGAAATCCCTTGTAAAATAATATTGTCTAGCCCATCACAGTCTAAAGAAAAGCAAATATTGATTTTGAAAAGGCATCTAAAGTTATAATACAACAAGCAACAACAGTTGTCTGTAATACTTTGAAATCACACTCAGGATGCAACATGCTACTGTTTGTTCTCCTTAATACATTTCAGATGTGCTCAAAGACCAAAATCTTTACAGTTCCACCTGCAAGTCTACTCTAAAACAAGACAGATTCTCATGTTTGCATATACAGAATTGACTGGCAAGCAAATAACGTTAAAAAAAAAACAAAAAAACGCCCAAACTACAAAGAGAATGGTGGCTTCATAAGTGTCTGATTTATGAGACAAACAGGATCAAAATCCATTTAATACAATTACTCTGGAGGCTTTTTTTTTCAAAGTAAAGAAAAACCTCTGTGCTAATTTATGAAAGGGAAAACAATGTATTCAAGGATATAGCTTGCAGAAATTTTATGGTATTTAAAAAAAAAAAATTAGAGAGAGAGAAAGTTGAAGTGGGCAGGTGTTCACTGGCAATTTGTCAGGGTGCTAAGACTCCATTATGTTGATGTGAACCAGTGAAAATTAGTAGGGATCAGAGTGCACAGATATGAGCTGTCATGCACATAATCCAGGGAAGATAATGGCGACATTTAAATCTACGATCACAAAGTGGAGAACTGGATTTTCTTTTCACTTAAAAGTCTGTTTTTCTCTTGCAGATTTAATCTCGTGAACTACAGAACATTCTTCGCCACATCTCTACTGAAAGCCTAACACACTTTCTAGCACTTACTACTACTATGTTTTTTCAATTTAAATAAACATACCTAGAACAAAGCTATTTTGGGCAATGCCTTTTTTTTTTAAGTTTATCTAAATCCTAACTGGATGACAAATAATTTGCTAAAGCACTGTGTATAATAAACAATTACCTTTTTTGATAACTTTTTTTCCAAAAGTTTTTCATCCTTTTTTGCATTTTAGTGTTGCCTCCAGCCTCCTTTGGCCACTTCCTATCTACATGCACTCATTCCAACATCTGCTGTATATCATTGTCTTGGACTGGCTTCCTGATAGTGGCAATGGTGGACATTACCTGGGCAATGTGTGTTGGCATGGCCATCTATAGTCTCCACCATGTTCTCTTGTCAAAAGGTGACAACACAGGAGCAGAACTTGGAAATAGTTGTCACCCTATAACAGGAGGTACCTGATCAAGGATCTTATTGGAATGATCTCATTCTCCAGCTTTTATTTAAGGCCTCCTTCTCATTATTTGTTGTGTTCGCTCCCAGGTATTTGAAACCAAAAAAAAAAAAAAAATACAGCTCTAAAGATTCCATAAAAATACTAATAATCAATTTGCTGTGGGAAAAAAATAATATATTTTTTAATTTAAAGTGGACCTTCAGCCTCCCGAGGACGATCCCACCTCTCCATCCCTCCTCCTCAGAAATACGTCAACATAATGATGCATCCGGTGTTAAAAAAAAGAAAAAAAAAGAAAAGTACTTTATAGTCCATGCTCAACAAACACCACTGTGGCGATGTATCACAAATGAACTTACCACGTTTTCAGTCTTACAATGTTTGGCAGATCTAATTGCACCTCTTTGAAAACTCCACAGCAAAAATGACGCATGAAATAAAATCACACCATAACAAAAATTGTCCAGTGCTCTGCCAGCACTGAAATAAACAGCATACAAATGATTAGCTTACACCTCAGACACCTAAGCTGTTCCTGTGCCCTTGTGTGTCCATGCGTGCTAAAGCTTTTGACAAAATGACATAACCTTAGGGATGAATTATGGTTCGGTCTGAGCCTATGTTTGGCCAAACCCTGCAGGAAATGGTCAGTGCCAGGCCAATTAATTGCGGCCAAGGTGTTTCCCGCCCTGTAGCTGCATGAAAACAAAAGAAACAAGGATGTTTTTACATGTTTGAATGAATTTGGCAAAAATAGCCATATTAGATCAACATTGGCCTAATATGGCCCGGCACTGACAGCTTCCTTCCAGGTTCAGCCGAATATGGGTATGGACTGAACCCAAGTAGAACCCGAGCTCATGTCTAGTCAGCTGCAAGCTTAAAGGGGTTGTAAAGGTTCGTTTTTTATTTTCTAAATAGGTTCCTTTAAGCTAGTGCATTGTTGGTTCACTTACCTTTTCCTTAGATTTCCCTTCTAAATATTTTTTTTATTTGTTTTCTTTGTCTGAATTTCTAACTTCCAGCTCCTCCTCAGTAAGCTGTTCAGTAAGCTGTTCTGGCTGACTCCACACCACTCGGGATGATGGTGTGAAGCTTACTGAGGAGAAACAGGAAGTGAGAAATTCAGACAAAGAAAAAAAAAACATTTAGAAGGTAAATAGAAGGAAAAGGTAAGGCCCCTTTCACACTGGGGCGGTTTGCAGGCACTATTTAGCTAAAAATAGCGCCTGCAAACCGAGCCTAAACAGCGGCTCCTTTCTCTCCAATGTGAAAGCCCCGAGGGCTTTCACACTGGAGCGGTGCGCTAGCAGGACGGTAAAAAAAGTCCTGCTAGCCGCATCTTTGGAGCGGTGAGAGGAGTGGTGTGTTTACCGCTCCTCCACCGCTCCTTCCCATTGAAATGCATGGGATACCGCGGTAATACCGCCCGCAAACCGCGGCTGTAGCCGCGGTTTGCGGGTGGTATTAACCCTTTATTGGCCGCTAGCGGGGGTTAAAACCGCACCGCTAGCGGCCGAATAGCTCAACAATCCCGACGTTATAGCGCCGCTAAAAATTGCGGCGCTATACCGCCACCGCCCCCACCGCCCCAGTGTGAAACCAGCCTAAGTGAACCAACAATGCACTAGCTTAAAGGAACCTATTTAGAAAATAAAAAACAAACCTTTACAACCCCTTTAATGTGTTTCATCCAAAAGTGGATTTTATTTTTAACTTTTGACATTATATGAGTTACTGTTCGCTGCAAGTTGAATATTTAAAAAAAAAGTATCATAATAATTATATATTTTTTTCTTAAAATAACAATCATGTTATACTTACCATTGCACAGAGTGGCCCCGAACCTCCTCTTTTAGGGTCCCCCCGCCAGCACTCTTGGCTCCTCTGCTTTAGTTTCTGCCACCATAGCAAGTCACTTGCTATGGGGGCAGACATGAAGGCTCATTCCCAATCCGGAATGTGTGTGGCCATAGACACACGCAGCGTGCATTTGATGGGGCACAGTGAGACGGCATTTGATGGGGCACAGTGAGACGGCATTGATGGGGCACAGTGAGACGGCATTGATGGGGCACAGTAAGGCTGCCTTTGATGGGGCACAGTGAGGCTGCATTTGATGGGGCACAGTGAGGCTGCATTTGATGGGGCACAGTAAGGCTGCATTTGATGGGGCAGTGTATGGCTGCATTTGATGGGGCACCGTATGGCTGCATTTGATGGGGCACTGTATGGCTGCATTTCATGGGGCATGGTAAAGCTGCATTTGATGGGGCACAGTGAGGCTGCATTTGGCGGGCCACAGTGAGGCTGCAATGATGGGGCACAGTGAGTCTGCAATGATGGGTCATGATGGCTGAATTTCATGGGGCACGGTAAAGCTGCATTTGATGGGGCACTGTAAGGCTGCCTTTGATGGGGCACAGTAATGCTGCGTACACACGATCGTTTTTCATGCCGTTAAAAATTCCATTTTTAAAAATGGCCATTAAAACCGATCGTGTGTATACTCCAGAGCATTTTTAACGGCGTGAAAAACGGCCATTAAAAATTTTGAACATGCTATATTTTTTCACGTCGTTTTTCATGTCGTTTTTTTAACGACGTGAAAAACGATAGTGTGTATGCTTTTACGAGGTGAAAAAAACCACGCATGTTCAGAATCAAGTATGAGACGGGAGCGCTCGTTCTGGTAAAACTAGCGTTCGTAATGGAGATAACACATTTGTCATGTTGTAACGGACTGAAAAGCACAAGGCTGAAAAGCGCGAATCGTCGCTCAACAAACTTTACTAACATGAAGGGTGGCGCCATCCGAACGGAACTTCCTCTTTATAGTGCGGTCGTACGTGTTGTACGTCACTGCGCTTTGCTCGAGCGTTTTTTTTAATGATCGTGTGGATGCAAGACAGGCTTGAGAGGAAACAAGAAAAAAAACTACGAGAAAAACGTTGGTTTAAAAAATGGCATGAAAAACGATCGTGTGTACGCCGCATAAGGCTGCGTTCACGGGCACAAGAGCGGAAAAAGAGCAGAAGGTAGTGGAGGAGCCCGGCAGAAGAACCAGAGAACGGGAGAAGAGGCTGGAGAGCGGGAGAAGAGACCCCCGAAGTCGGAAGAGACCCCCGGAGCTGCCTAATAAATTACTTAAAAAACCTGTGTAGTGTGTTTTTTTTTATTGACACTTTTTCCCCCCAGGTGAATGGGTAGGGGTACAATGTACCCCATACTCATTCACATAAAGTGGGGGGCCAGGATCTGGGGGCCCCCTTATTAAAGGGGGCTCCCAGATTCCGATAAGCCCCCCGCCCGCAGACCCCGACAACCAACGACCAGGGTTGACGGGAAGGGGCCCTTGTCCTCATCAACATGGGGGCAAGGTGCTTTGGGGTATATACTTTATACAGGGCTCAAAATTTCAAGTCCTAAGCCACTAGCCAGGCCTTAAGAGTTACTCGCCACCAGTTGCCCCACCCAACCCCACCCCTAAGTCCACCCCTTAACACGCCCTTGTAAATTATCTCACAAAATTACACTGTTAAATGTTTTAAGCAGAATTAAGTTCCAAAAATAAATATTAACAACAACGTTAACAATATTAACATAAAGCATATCAGTACCCATTAGTGCAGCCTCACTGTGCCCATGAAGGCAGCCTTACTGTGCCCCATCAAAGGCAGCCTTACAGTGCCCCATCAAATGCAGCCTCATTGTGCCCCATCATTGCAGCCTCACTGTGGCCCATCAAATGCAGCCTCACTGTGGCCCATCAAATGCAGCCTCACTGTACCCCATCAAATGCAGCCTCACTGTGCCCCATCAAATGCAGCTTTACCGTGCCCCATCAAATGCAGCCATACAGTGCCCCATCAAATGCAGCCATACAGTGCCCCATCAAATGCAACCATACACTGCCCCATCAAATGCAGCCATACACTACCCCATCAAAGGTAGCCTTACTGTGCCCCATCAAATGCAGCCTCACTGTGCCCCATCAAAGGCAGCCTCACTGTGCCCCATCAATGCCGTCTCACTGTGCCCCATCAAAGGCAGCCTCACTGTGCCCCATCAATGCCGTCTCACTGTGCCCCATCAAATGCCGTCTCACTGTGCCCCATCAAATGCAGTCTCACGGTGCCCCATCAAATGCAGCCTCACCGTGCCCCATCAAATGCAGCCATACCGTGCCCCATGAAATGCAGCCATACTGTGCCCCATGAAATGCAGCCATACCGTGCCCCATGAAATGCAGCCATACCGTGCCCCATGAAATGCAGCCATACCGTGCCCCATGAAATGCAGCCATACCGTGCCCCATGAAATGCAGCCATACAGTGCACCATGAAACACAGCCATACAGTGCCCCATGAAACGCACCCATACAGTGCCCCATGAAACGCACCCATACAGTGCCCCATGAAACGCACCCATACAGTGCCCCATGAAATGCAGCCATACAGTGCCCCATCATCACTCCAGACTCACCATTGCCTCACGCACACACAGAGCAGGCATCTTCCTGTGTGGTCACGAAGCTGGCTGGGTCTGTGTTCGGCAGCTCAGTGTATCAATGTCCCGCCCCCCTAGACCGGCTCATGTGATAGGCGGAACACTGATTCAATCTACTATCACAAGAGCCGGTCTAGGGGGGCGGACCTTGTTACACTGCGCCACCGAACACAGAACCAGCTCCGTGAAACACAGTGGAAGATGCCCGCTGTGTGTGAGGAAGAGAAAGAGAGCGCTGCAGCCTCTGCTCAAAGCGGCGCCAGGGCAGTCCATCCCTGACACTCTGTGTCCTCTGGCTGACAGTTTCCTGGCTGATCGCTTCAGCCAGGAAATGGTCAGCCTGGTCAGTCCCTGCATCTCACTCCCCTGCACTAAATTCCACTCGCAAAATGCGAGCAAGCGAGTGGAATTTTTGAGGGCTGTGTATATATACAGTATATATTTATTCAATATACTCATACATTCACAAACACAAATGCGGGTATAATCTTTCCTTTGTCTTGTGGTATTGTGAACATTCTGCAATAGCATCTGCAAGAAGTTTCTGATGTGGTTTCAATAAGAAAAGCATTGAACTAAAAAGAAGTGAAAGTCATAAATGAAAGATGGTGACTGGGTGGGACTCTACAACTAGTAATCCATTGTAAACGAACCTTTTGACAAAGGCCATTTAATAAAGTATTGACATGAAACAAGGGACCGTCTTTGTGGTTTGGTTCATGATGAAGCTTTCTTGTTTACCAGACATTTATGGGATGTACAGCAGTTTAATAACATGACTCAGCTGCACAGCTTAAAAAAATACATTAGAAAAATGGACAAAACACATTTTAAGGAATTAGTGCAGATCTGAATTGTAATACAAGGACAAACACTGGTTTAGGATACTTTGGTCAATGTATGTTTTCATTAAAAAGGCGGTAACCAATTGTTACATACAAAATGTCATTCATGGATGGTACTAACTTACCACCAATCACAATATAATACAAAAAATATACAATCCACAATACTTATTGGCATACAGCAACGCTTTGTATGTAATACAAGAGTGCCCCAATAAAAAAAAAGAAGAGAAAAAAAAAGGTCTGTTATATAGACCTATATTACTAAATAAATGGACCAACTTACTTATATATCTATTAGAAGGGAGCCAAGCACCAATTATTGGGTACTGGAGCAGAGTGAACCACCTCCTCTCCAGTATTGTAATTAGTTATGGTCTACAGCATTCTGGTCCTAAAAGCGGACCTTCAGTAATTTTTTGAATTTTCCATCTATTAAATCTTCTGCCCTTGTTGTTTTAACTTTGGATAGTAAAACATTTTTTTTCTGCTAGTAAATACTTTATACAGCCCACTTCCTGTTTCTTGTCTGGTCATTGGCCTAGGCTTATGACATCATGCACAGCTTTCTCTCTCTCACTCTCAGTTTGCCAGGAAGGAAGAGGGGATGAGTCATAAGGGGCCAATGAGAGCTGCAGGGTGGGAGGTGTGCCTCTGTGTGTCTATGTAAATCCAGGAAGTGAACAGGCAGCAGCTTCAGCTGCCCACAGTTAAAATGGATGCAGCCAGACTCAGTGGAGGGAGATTTCTGCAGCATATTTGGCAAGTACAGAATCACAGTATATATAAAATAATATACAAAGTGGCTGGATGGAAGCTTCAGAATGGCAACGATGTTTTTATGTTTTTATTACAAATTATGTGAGCAGACTGCAGTTCCTCTTTAACATTCAGCAGCAACTCCAAGAAGGGAAAACGTGAGAAGAAAAAAAATAGGATTTTTATAACAGCTTACCTGTAAAATCCTTTTCTTGGAGTACATCACGGGACACAGAGCGACATAGTCATTACTAATGGGTTATATAGATACCGTCAGGTGCTGGCACTGGCAACTTCCAAAACCGGAAGTACCCTCCCCTATATAAGCCCCTCCCATCCGGGAGCACCTCAGTTTTGTAGCAAAGCAATAAGTGTCCCCAAAGAGGGGTGGGAGCTCTGTGTCCCGTGATGTACTCCAAGAAAAGGATTTTACAGGTAAGCTGTTATAAAAATCCTATTTTCTTTTTCGTACATCACGGGACACAGAGCGACATAGTCATTACTAATGGGATGTCCTAAAGCAATGCCAAATGAGGGGGGGGATACACCATATATAAGCTGAGCGCTATCAGACATGAGGATCTTTTGCGGCCTGCAACACACTGCGCCCAAAGGCGACATCCTCCTGACTTCTAACGTCCACCTGGTAGAACCTAGTAAACGTGTGTACTGAAGACCATGTTGCGGCCTTACAGATTTGAGCCAGGGAGGCCTGGTGATGCACTGCCCATGAAGTTCCAACTGCTCTCGTGGAGTGCGCCCTAACTTTGAACGGAGGCGGTCTATTTCTCAAGCCATAGGCTTGTATTATGACCTGTCGAATCCACTTGGCTAAAGTAGATTTTGACGTTGCCTGACCCCTTCTGGGGCCTTCCGGCAGAATAAACAAAGTATCCGTTCTGCGAATCTGAGCAGTGGCTTTTAGATAAGCTTTAACTGCTCTTACTACATCCAAAGAATGCAATAACTTTTCCTCTACCGAAGTAGGTTTGGGGAAAAAAGAAGGAAGAACCACATCTTGGTTCAAATGAAACCTCGATACCACCTTAGGAAGAAAGGCTGGATGAGGACGTAACACTACTCTGTCCTTATGGATAACCAGATATGGCTCCTTACAGGACATAGCTGCTAATTCCGATACTCTTTTAGCCGAACAAATGGCTACTAGAAAAATCAATTTCCTGGTGAGAAGCACCAAGGAAATATGCTGTAATGGTTCAAATGGTTGTTTCTGTAGAACCGACAGAACCAAGTTTAGATCCCATGGACATATGGGAATATTAACCGGAGGACTAATACGCATCACTCCTTGTATAAAGGCTTTGACTAGTGAATGCGAAGCCAAGGGCCTTTGAAAAAATATTGACAAGGCCGAAATCTGACCCTTGATAGTACTCAAGGCAAGCTTCCTATCTACAGCCCATTGTAGGGAGTCCAGACTCCTACCTATTACGTACTTACGTGGATGCCATTTCTTGGCTTCACACCAGGCGATGTACGCCTTCCAGATTCTATAGTAGATCTGCCTGGATACCGGCTTCCTGGCATTGATCATGGTAGATACCACAGAATTAGAGAGCCCTCTCTTTTTTAGAATGTGGGCTTCAATAGCCAGGCCGTCAAACCTAGGGCTGGTAAGGAAGGGTGGTATATCGGTCCTTGCGAAAGCAGGTCCGGACGATGTGGGAGAGTCCAAGGACTCCCCACTGACATTTTACAATCTCCACGTACCACGCTCTTCGGGGCCACGCTGGAGCCACCAGAATCACTGGTTTCTTTTCTACCCTGATTCTGCGGAGTAATCGAGGTAACCATTGTGGCGGTGTGAATGCATATATCAGCTTGAACTGATCCCAAGGGAACACTAGGGCATCCGAGCCGCAAGCTAGGGGATCCCTTGTCCGAGAGACAAACCTGTCCCCCTTTGCGTTGAATCTGGATGCTAGAAGATCTACATCCGATGTTCCCCACCGCTGACATATTGTCCAGAAAACCTCGGGGTGAAGGGACCCTTCCTCTGGGCCTAATTGCTGGCGACTTAGAAAGTCCGCCTTCCAATTCTCCACTCCTGGAATGAATACCGCAGATATGGCTGGGACATATTTTTTCTGCCCATTTCAGGATGTAATTTACTTCCCTCTGGGCTGCACGACTCCTGGTGCCCCCCTGATGATTGATATATGCCACTGCTGTGGCATTGTCTGATTGAATTCTGACAGGGGACCCTTGGAGTTTGGATGTCCATGCTACTAGGGCATACCGGGCTGCTCGTATCTCTAAGAGATTGATGGGCAGGGCCTTTTCTGCATCCGACCATCTGCCCTGGAGAGACTATTGCTCCAGTACTGCTCCCCAGCCTATAAGGCTGGCATCTGTAGTGACCACCTCCCAAGAAATCGGACTGAAGGATTTCCTTTTTTCCAGATTCTGGGAAACCAACCACCAACGGAGGCTCTTGCGAACGGAAGGGGACAAGGACATTGTAAGTCTAGGCCTGAATTTTTTTGTTCCAGGCTGACAGTATGGCCCCTTGCAAATTTCTTGAATGGAATTGACCGTAGGGTACTGCTTCGAATGATGCCACCATTTTTTCCAGCAGCCTCATATACAGGCGTATGGACGGCTGTCTTTTTTGTACCCACTAAGTGGATCAAATCTTTCAAAGACAACACCTTTCCTCGAGGCAAGAATATTTTTCTCTGGCCTGAATCCAACCTTAGCCCCAAGTATTCCAGACTTTTGACTGGTTTTTAGGGCTGACTTGTCTCGGTTGATAATCCAACCGTGAGATTCCAGATACTTGATTGTCTTGTGAACGACCACGTCTAGTTTTTTCACTGAGTGGTCTATCAGCAACAAGTCATCCAGATATGCCATTATCATTACACCTTGTGTTCTTAGATTGGCCAATAAAGGGCCAGAATTTTTGTAAACACTCGTGGTGCTGTGGCCAAACCGAAGGGTAAGGCTCTGAACTGAAAATGGCGCCCTTCTACTGCAAAGCGTAGAAATTTTTGGTGGACTGGAAAGATGGGAATGTGCAAATAAGCATCTTTGATGTCGATCGTGGCTAACCAATCCTCCCCTTGTAGGGCAGTGGCCACCGATCGGATCGACTCCATCGGAAAGACCTGATATACAGGAATTTGTATGGCCCTTTTAGAATTAATATGGGCCTCCCGTCCGCGTTTGCTTCGGGACTGTAAAGAGGTTTGAGTAAAACCCGAACCCTCATTCTTCCAGGGGAACCTCCATAATTACTCCTTGGAGCAATAGTTGTTCTAGTGCCAACAGGAGGGACTCTCTCTTCCGGGGATCCCTTGGCACGTTTGACCTCAAAAATGGGAAGGAGGAGAGTCTTTTAACTCCAAACTGTATCCCAAACCTACTGCGGAGAGCACCTATCTGTCTTGATCGTGTCCCGCCAGGTCTCTTGCGAACAACTGGAGTCCTCCCCCCACCCGACTGAGTGGGGGCTTCAATGAATTTAACTTTGGGGGAGGTTTTGTACCTCCCCTGACCCAGGGTTTCTCATTACCCTGCTACTGTCCCTGTTTTTTACCCCCGGGATTTGACCGAGGAGGCCGTCGGAACTGTTACACAGCCGATGCCCCAGGGACTGGAGAAGCAGGCCTCTTAAAGAGGGACCTCTAACTCTGCTTTTAACCGGCAAGAGCGTATTTTTACCGCTGGAAATTTTCTGGATATATTTGTCCAGGTTTTCCCTGAATAAGCGTTCACCATGAAATGGGACGCTAACCAGCCATTCTTTACAGGGAGCTTCAGCAGACCAGTTTTTGAGCCATAGGAGCCTACGCGTATGTACTATAGACAGCGTAAGGCGGGAGGCCTGATGGACTGAATCCTCTATGGCGTCAACCGCAAAGCCTAAGGCTCTAGGTAGATCAGCTAGGGCAAAGCCTGCTGATCTGTCAAGTCCCTCAAGACCTGTTTCAACTGATCCTTCACTGCTTAGCAGACCCCAATAGCTGCTACTGCTGGTTGTATCACCAAGCAGATTTTCATAAGGACTCCAATCTTTTATTTATTGGGTTCTTGAACATTTGGACATTATCCACTGGACATGTCAGTGATTTATACATACAAGAGATGGCTGCGTCCACTGTAGGGACCTTCCATTTTTTATTTTTTTTTGATGAACTTATCCTCCATGGGATAGACCACCGGAAATCTCTTGGGGGAATAAATATTTTCTCAGGACGTTCCCAATCCTGGAAAATGAGCCCTTTCAGTAAAGGGTGAAGTGGAAAAGAACAAACAGTCTGGGGGCTTCTAGCGACCCCAACGAGGATACAGTAGTGGTTGATGGTTCCGCAAGGTGCATTTTTAAATGCTGATCGGACCATGTTAGTCAGAGACTGAACCCATAATCTTTCAGCTTGAGATGCTGAGAAAAGGTTCCCCCACTGTTGATTCCTCTATAACAGAATCAACCTCATCCTGATCCCCTTCAGGCAGGTCGATCCCTGTATGGGACTGTTGCTCTGCTAACAGGCACTCTGAAGGAGGAGACGGAGATCGGGCGTGCTTTCCCTGACAGGGAGGCAGCGATAAATGTTGACAATCTCTCTCTAATCCTCCCAGAGCTGAGGAAAAAAACCTCCTCTGTTACATACACAGGAGCAGGTGACTGAGGACAGCCGCAGTACCAAGTACCCCTGCGGGGTCTCTACGGTCACTTACCTCTGAACTTCAGGGGAGACTGGTGCAGCAGAAGTATGCCCAAGATCCTCAGAGCCCGATGAGACCCCCTTCGCTTCCTGGAAGATTCAGTTCCGGAGCTTCTGGACGGCATATTCCTAAGCCTAAAGCTGAGGTATTCCAGCCGTAATACACCACTTTTACTGAGAATAGTCTAGCACAATTGCTGCTATATCACAGTTGGTGTCTACTAATGTGCCTTTCTAGGGGATGCCTGTATCAACCGCTTGCTGTATGCCTTTAAATGTTGCCAGCTCTGTCTCTGTACTTCATAGCCAGCTCACTACAATATTGTGGTTTTTTTAAAACTGCTGGGACGCCCGCACATGCGCAGAAGCGCTGCGGCGCGCACAGAGCGTCATCCCCCAGGCTCCGCCCCCTTTCCCGGCTCACCTCTATATATATAGAGGCGCGTGCACGCGCACGCGCGCGGGCACGTGCGCCTTCGGCGCTAATTTCAAATATGGTAACAAGGGACAGGAGCCAGGGCCCCTCTTTGCCGCAGGCCGGGGGATGGACAAACACTGCAACATGGCAGAGGAAGCAGTTTCCTATAAGAGAACTCACCATCTGCCTGGACTTTGCTCTGCTGAGAAGAAGCTAGTCCACATGACAAGAAAACATTCCACAGCGGCCTCTAGTGGACAAACACAGGTACCGCAGTCTAATATATTAAATATATATAAAAACATTTTTTTTTTTTTTTCTTGACCACCATTAAAAATTATTACATTTTTTTAGTAGTTACAGGCATGCACAGAATTTTGCGGGAATACCATTAGGTAACAGACAGAAAGACAAATTAGGCTTGGGGGTCCCCCAATAGAACCAAGTTCCTGGGGGCCCCCACTTACCTGTTCCCCGCCGCAGGACTTTGTTTGGTCCACAAAAGCCCAAACTTCACCTATCACGGCAGGCATTGTAATCAAACCTTCAGGGACCGGGTTCCCAAGGATTCCACTCCCCTGGACCTGTATAGCACCCTGCACAGAAAACATCTTGGTCGTGGGTATGACCAGAGCTCTGGATCCCAGGGTCCAGCTCTCCTAAGAGAAGCATTACAGGCAAAACCTTGCTCTTCTCTGCAAGGCCCGGGTACCGACCGTTTAGCTATGAAGCTTTTTTGGTCGGATCCGGAATAGCTTACTGAGGCCCAAAAGAACCTGTACGCAAGCTCAGTGAAAAACACATGTTTCTTCTTGGCCAACACCTTAGACACTGGCAAAAAACTGAGGTGCTCCCGGATGGGAGGGGCTTATATAGGGGAGGGTACTTCCGGTTTTGGAAGTTGCCAGTGCCAGCACCTGACGGTATCTATATAACCCATTAGTAATGACTATGTCGCTCTGTGTCCCGTGATGTACGAAAAAGAAAGGGGGGGGTAGTGAGTAGGAAACCATGAAGAAGCGTCACTTAGTCATATTTGGGACCTACTATGATTTCATAGAAAGATTCAGAATTCCTGTTGACTCCCTGAATATCCTCCAGGGGGCCCATATCTGATGGCATTGTACATGTGTATCCAATTCATACGCCATTATTTTCCAAAAAAAAATCCATACACATGCTCTACTTAATGGCCCTGTAAATAATTTTTCATGAAGTTGTTGTTTTACAGTGATTTTTTGCCTCCTTGTAATGTCCTCCGTGAGCTTCCAACCCTTTCCTTTTCCCCCAACACTTCCGTCTGTTTGGAACGAGCAGTGCTAATTGGTTGTGGTCATGTGCACTATTGTATGTACGCTACAGATCTCATAGTCCATCTCAGGAGTGAGCAAGAGAGGGTGGTTATGTTCCTACATACATTGAGACCATGGAGAACGAATGTAGCCACCCTTTAACAGGAAGTCTGATCACTGCAGCACAGAAAAGGAATCTGGAGTTTTATAGAAGGCTGAAAGCAATAGAAGGTACTTTTTTTATTTAAGAATACATATTTGAATATACATATATGTAGCGGGGTCCTCAATTTAGGGGTAGTGTTTGAGTGGTAGTTATGCTCAAACACCTAAATTGTTAGGACATTATCAATCATTTTTGTCTGCAGGAAGAGTATCGATGTACTGTTCCCTGTGGCCTGCAGGTGGCGCTGCCATAGTGGGCCAGGGTTGAACTGCTGATACAGTGCTGTGCCTTGTGTGTCTTGGCAACCATGCAGTGGGAGTGGTCGGCCTGCTGTGTATGCTGGGAGAGGATATAAAAGGAGCAGACGCTGCCTGTTCAGGGTTTTTTGGTCGTTGTCGTCGGGAGTCCTACTCCCAGGGAGTGTGTGTTCTTGTCCGCCCTGGGCACCTTTGGCCCAGGGGCGGAGGTCGGTAAATCAGTCCCAGGCACCTTTAGTCCTGGGGCTGCAACTAAAGGCCTTGGGCCCAGCACCTTCGACTGGGACCCAACAAGGATAGAGGAATCCCAGGGTGCCGCCTTGCATGGGGACCCGCATCTTAGACGAGGAGGCCGGGGGAGGACCGTTCCGAGGAACTGGTGAGAAGTCACAGTGAAGGAAGGGGCCTGGTAACTCTCTGGAGGGATGTCTTCTCCTTACAAAGAGGCCAAGTGTTAAGGAAACCAAGTTCACCAGGCCTGTGGCAGACCTGTGTGCCAGTTTGAATAGTAATTGGGTGAACAGTTCGAGTACCATTTTGGCTGCTAGTCCCTATCTAGGGAGACTATCCAAATGGACTAAGTCTGCTTGAGAAGCCAAGCAGTGAAGTGTATTTACGTTTATGCCTGGACCTCTCCCACACCTTATGCTGTCCTGTTCTTTCTCCAACCCTTTCCTATCAGAGACTGTTGTCTAAGAGAAATAAACTCTACGTTGGAGTTACAGCTGGTGTGGACATTGCAGCCATTGGGGGAAATAGAGACTTGTCTTTATGGCTATAGGGATAAGAACCATTCGGAGGGAGTATCTGGCTGCGGAGACCCATCACAACACTGCTCAACCTCCTCACACAGTAGAGTACAGGCAGATAGAGCTGGGTGTCCCCTTTCCTTCTGCAAGGATCCGAAAGACAAGGAGGAGAGGGTGGTAAGCGCTATACGTGGGGGCTCGAGTCCGGGATTTCTGCAGCCAGAAAGAAGAAGAAAACCCCCCCAGAGTTTGGACTTTATTTCCCCTGTGAGGCTCCGTGGAGGTCGGCCATCTTTGAGAGAAAGTGACTGCGCCACGAGGAGAGCCCATGCTGCGTAGTTCATGGGCGTGTCAAGAGTAAGGAAGCCCGCAAAAATTGCAGAAGATGGGAGGAGCCTCGCCATGTGATGAGTTGCACGTGGTGACTTTGGCGGAAAAAGGACAGTGCGCGATGAATCGGCAAGCGGAGAACATGGCGTCTAATGCCTCATGGATTCCAGTTCCTTCTACCATGAACGTTACTTCGTTTGCTGCTTCTTTGATGGATACGGGGATCCGACTGAAGCCTCGGGGTCGCTTCACCCTCTACGTTCACAGAGATGCGGAGGCCCTTGGAGTGGTTTGTCCCGGATGCCAGGGACTGGTGGTGCACCTTCGGCCTTTTGGAAGATGTGAGAGATGCAAAGAGTTTTTGTTCGAGGTAGAGCAACCCACAGAAAAGCCTCGGGCCTTCCGGCTAAATTGCCTTACGGGCGCCACTACTCTAGAGCAGGGGTCTCCAAACATTTTAAACAAAGGGCCAGTTTATTGTCCTTCAGACTTTTTGAGGGCCGGACTTTGGCCAGCGGGGGGGTGGAAAATTTCCCGGCATCAGTGGGACTAAACATATGGTATTAGGGGGAGAAATAGTGCCCCATTGTTGGTATCATAGGGAGGAATAGTGCCCCATTAGTGGTGTCAGTGGGTGAAATGTTGCTCCACTGTCGGTGTCAGATGTCAGAATAGTGTCTCGTATCAGTGGGAGGGATACTGGCCCAAGGGCCGGATTAAGGCAAGCAAAGGGCCGCATCCGGCCCTTAGGCCGCAGTTTGGAGACCACTGCTCTAGAGGAGGAAACCAGGGCTTCTGCAGTCACCCCTACACGCACTGTTGAGACTTCGGAGGAAGTCGTTGATGTGAATGTTCCCGTTACGTACCTCCGAGGATGAGTCTGACTTGTAGGAGAAGACCTCTCATACAGCTCTGGTTCAGGAGCCACTGGAGTGGGGACAGTGGTCTCTGGAACACAGCGGGGTAGCAGTGCCTGTGGAGACTGTGGTGGTTGACACTGTAGCTGGTTGATGATCCTCCAGGTGTGACTGGAGCTGCGGGTGACAGCAGGATCAGTAGCAGGCTGAAGCAGGGAGAGATAAGCCAGGTCAACACAGGAACACACAGAGCAAGTAGCAGGCAGGTGCAGGGTCAAGCGAGCCGGGTCAGATCAGGTGGTCAGGCAGAGCAATGCGGTGGACTGGAGCAGGGTCAGATAAGCAGGCATAGGTCTGGCAACAGGACAACAAGTAATAGCAGCAGGGTCAAGGCAAGCCGAGGTCAGGGTTGGAGATAGCAGATGAGTCAGCAGAGCCGGGTCGGATCAGGTAGTCATATAGCAGACACAGGTAATGATGCACAGAAGCTGCAGATCAAACAGCACTGCATAAGTGCAGCTGCTGTCCTTTTAAAGGCCCATTGGCGCCAAGCAGCGCTCAGCGTGCACGCGCCGCTGTTCATTCTGACCGATGACCTGCGTGCGCATGCGCGCGCATTCCTGCATCCTGTTATGGTAAGTCCCTGACATTGTCCCCCCCCAAGGGGCAGCCTCCGGATGCCTAACCGGTCTTTCTTTTCAGGATGGGCAAGAAAAAATGCATGAATTAATTTCTTAGCATGAATGTTACGTTCAGGTTCCCAGGAGTTATCCTCTGGACCGTAACCTTTCCATTTAATTAGAAATTGCACTTGACCTTGCCGTTTCCTACAATCGAGAATGGCTTCCACCTCGTATTCCTCACTTCCATCAATAATAACAGGTTCTGGTCGTCTGGACCCTCTGTCAGGGAAGGGATCAGGTACTGCAGGTTTAAGTAAAGAGACGTGAAATACTGGATGCATCTTTAAAGAGTCAGGTAAGGAAAGTTCATACGATAGCTCATTGATTTTTCACTTCACCTGAAAAGGTCCTAAGAACTTGGGTGCTAATTTTTTCGAGGGGGAAAACAAACTTGAGGTTATTTGTGGAGAGCCATACCTGATAGTCCAATTGCAGGTCCAATTCCCCTCTCCTTTTCCTGTCGAAAGCCTTCTTGCTGTCTGCCTGGGCCTTGGTCACTGCTTCCTGCAACACTTGGTTATTGCGACTGAGGAAGTCCACCATGCTCTGTACTGCTGGAATTGGAGATTCTGGAAGAAAATCAGGTAAAAAAGACAGGTGAAAACCATAGTTAGAGAAGAAGGGAGATTGCCCTGTGGCCGAGTGGCTGGCATTGTTATAGGCAAATTCTGCTAGGGGCAGTAAGGATACCCAGTCATTTTGGACAAAAGTACGTGAAGCATCTGATGTATTGTTCAAGAGTCTGATTTGACCTCTCAGTTTGCCTGTTCGTTTTGGGGGTGATAGGCTGAGGACAAAGCTAGTTCGATCTTCAGGGTCTCACATAATGCTCTATAGAAACGTGAGGTAAATTGTACTCCCCTATCTGATATGATGTTTCCAGGAACTCCATGTAATCTGACAATTTCCTTGATGAATACACAGGCTGTTTCCATAGCGGATGGGGTACTCTTTAATGGTAGGAAGTGGGCCATTTTAGAGAGTCGATCCACGACTACAAAGGTTGCGGTACACCCTTCAGAACATGGAAGCTCTACTATAAAGTCCATGGAGATCATCTTCCATGGTCTATCTGGTACAGGTAAGGGTTTCAATAGTCCCCAGGCCCGACTCCTTGCTGTCTTGTTCCGGTTGCAGACGGGGCATGTACTTACATATTTCTTGCAAAACTCCTCCAGACCTGGCTACCAGAACGTGTAACGCACCAACTCAAGGGTCTTGCGGACCCCGAAGTGCCCTGCCAGTGGATGATCATGAAGAAGTTTTAATACTCCAACTTGCAAGTCTCCAGGGACAAAGATTTGACTCCCCCTCCACAGTAGGCCATCTCTGGATGTCAAGATAATCCCAGGGGGTTTTGAAGAATCAGTGGATGCTTCCCTAATCTGGGAGAGAAGATCCGTTTGAAGAAGCAGAAAGTTGTCTGCGGGTAAAATGGTGTCAGGGACAGAAAGGTCCCTAGGGTCGTCATACGTACGCGATAGCGTGTCTGGTTTGGTATTCTTTGATCCAGGCCGGTACGTGATGTGGAAGGAAAAGCGAAAGAAAGACAGGGCCCATCGGGTTTGTCGAGGTTTCAGCCGTCTAGCAGATCTTAGGTACTCTAGATTCTTGTGGTCAGTGTATATGAGTACTGGATGGACCGCACCCTCTAACAAGTACCTCAATTCTTCCAAAGCAACCTTGATGGCAAGTAACTCACGATCACCCACATCGTAGTTCCTCTCTGCAGGGGAAAGCTTTCGTGAGAAGGAGGACACATGATGCATTAGGTCCTTAGTACCCTGGCGTTGAGAAATGACCGCCTCCACTGCAACTTCCGAGGCGTCTACCTCGAGGATGTAGGGTAGAGATGGGTCAGGGTGGCTGAGGATCGGAGCTGAAGTAAAAAGTCTTTTGAGTGTTTCAAAGGCATCTTGAGCTTCTGGATTCCAATGGAATCGCAGGTTTTGTTTAGTTAGCTGCGTGATGGGCGTGATTATTGCGGAAAAACCCTTGATGAACTTTCTGTAAAAGTTTGCAAACCCTATGAAATGTTGCACTCCCTTCTTGTCTAAGGGTACAGGCCAGTCTAGAATAGCGGACACCTTTTGGGGGTCCATCTTAATTCCCGTTGGGGAAATCACCAATCCTAGGAACTGGATGCTTCGCTGCTCAAATTCGCATTTCTCTGCCTTTGCATACAATCCATGCTGACGAAGACGGCTCAGTACCCTGCAAATATGTTCCCGATGCCGGTCTTGGGACCCCGAAAAGATTAAGATATCATCCAGACAGACAATTACAAAAATGTCCATAAAGTCTCTGAACACATAATTAATGAAATATTGGAAGGTGGCAGGGGCATTGCAGAGCCCAAAGGGCATGACCAGATATTCGTAATGGCCGAACTGGGTACGAAAGGCCGTCTTCCACTCGTCCCCGGCTCGGATGCGGACAAGGTTGTAGACCCCCCTTAGATCCAACTTAGTAAAGATAATGGCAGATCTCAATTTCTGGAACAGTTCAGGTATCAGGGGCAACGGATAGCGTTTTTTGACCGTGATTTTATTCAACTTGCGTTAGTCCACACATGGGTGAAGGGTCTGGTCTTTCTTTGTGACAAAAAATATGCCGGCACCCGCTGGATGAGGTTGAGGGGCGGATAAACCCTTTATTTAGATTTTCGTCAATGTAAACTTTTAGTGCCTCCTGTTTCTTTTCCGACAAAGGGAATATGCGCCCAAAAGGGATCTCAGCTCCAGGAAGCAGTTTGATCGGGCAATCATAGGAGCGGTGAGACGGAAGGGAGTCAGCCCCCCGTTCACTGAAAACATCAATGAACTCGTGGTAGGGTTCAGGCACTGACTGGAATAAGTTCTGATCAGAGTCCATACACAGCAGAGTAGTGAGTGGGTTGGAGGGTTTGGATATACAATGTTTCTGACAATAGGAGGACAGGAATCTCACTTCCCCAGATACCCAATTGATTTGGGGATTGTGAGCCTGAAGCCAAGGTAACCCCAGGATCACAGGGAACAACGGAGAGGATATGGCATCAAGAGTCAGCAGCTCTTTGTGTTGGAAAAAGATGGCAACAGGCAAAGGAGGGGTCTCCTGGGTTACTTGTCCTGACTTTATGCAAGAGCCATTGGCCAGGTAGACAGAAAGTCCATGCGCCTTTTCTTGCAGCGGGAGGCGTTGCTGAATGGCAAAGGTGGTATCGACAAAACAGCTACATGCTCCGGAGTCAATGATAACGTTTACTGATATTGTTCTTTCCGGAAGTTGGAATGAGAGAGGGAGAGCAAGGTGGGTTGCATTGGCAGACAGAGTTGACAGGTTGGTAGGTATGGAAGAAGAGCACTTACGCATCTTGGCAGGGCAGTTGTGCACGTAGTGGCCGGCCTCGCCACAGTAGAGGCAAAGATTGTGTTGTCTGCGACGTGCTCATTCTTCAGGGGGTAAAGTTGATCGTATCACTCCTATTTGCATGGGCCTGGAAGTGTCTGGGACTGAACCGGCAGGATCTGAACATGTTGGTGCCAGGTATCAGGAAGAGGGAGCTGGAGCCCTTGGGGTCATCCACACAGGGCGGCTTTGCTGAGTGGACCGCTCTGACCAACGCTCACGGAGTCGTTGATCGATTTGGATGGACAGGGTGATCAGATTTTCAAGAGTACCTGGTATACCCACTCGGGCGAGCTCATCCTTGAGACTGTCAGAAAGACCCATGCGGAATTGGTGTCGTAGGGCAGCATCATTCCATTGGGTGTATGCGCTCCAGCGCCTAAAGTCTGTGGCATAGTCCTCGGCCACTCTGCCACCTTGCTGGAGCGCAAACAGAGCAGATTCCGCCGTGGCGGTCCTCATAAAGCTGAGCCATAGCCTCAAAGTAGACTAACAAGGAGTGGGTCTGTACACTGTTCTGTTCGAGTAGTCGGTGGGCCCAACTCTTCGGTTCTACTTGGAGTAGGGTGATGACAAACCCCATCTTGGTGGCTTCAAGTGAAAAAGTCCGGGGTTGTAGGGTGAAGTATAGCTGGCATGCATTATGGAAAGCCCGGAATTTGTTTCGGTCTCCTGCGAATCTTTCTGGAACAGGAACTCGGGGTTCAGGCGGGAGCATCACTACCGAAGGAGCGGAGGCAGGCTGTACAGGTGCAGTGGGGGGTGCTGAGGCCACATGACTGGGACCTGATAAATTCTGGACCTGCTCGTCCAATTTGACATATCCTTCTTGTAGGGATTTAACGGCTTGTGTGAGAGCTGTGAGGTGTGTGCAAATCTCCTCCAAGGGTGAGGTTTCTCCTGCAGACTCAGTTATGGCTGTTTGATACTGTTGCGTACCTCCGAGGATGAGTCTGACTTGTAGGAGAAGACATCTCATACAGCTCTGATTCAGGAGCCACTGGAGTGGGGACTAGTGATGAGCCGAACACCCCCGGGTTCGGTTCGCACCAGAACCCGCGAACGGACCGAAAGTTCGCACGAACATTAGAACCCTATTAAATACAATGGATGCGAACGTTCGGATTCTAAAGTGCTAATTATAACGACTATTATCCATGTTATTGTCCGAAACAGAGTTTGGGAACCCGGCTTCTGCACCAGGGGACATGTATCAATGCAAAAAGAAGTTTTAAAAACGGACGTTTTCCGGGAGCAGTCATTTTAATGATGCATAAAGTGAAAAAAAAAAGTCAAATATTCCTTTAAATATTGTACCTGGGGGGTGTCTAAAGTATGCCTGTGAAGTGCCACGTGTTTCCCGTGTTTAGAACTGTCCCTGCACAAAATAACATTTCTAAAGGGAAAAAAGCCATTTAAAACTGCTTGCGGCTGGTCCCGGTAATATGGATGAAAATCTTTAGGAAAAATGGCATAGCTACCCCATCAACCCCCCCCCCCCCACCCCAGCCCATTACCAGCCCCTTTGGGTCTTGTATGGATATTAAGGGGAACCCCGCACACAAAATAAAAAAGGACCTATATACTCTGAACAGCCGTATACAGGCGGTGCATACAAGACAGGGACTGTAGGTTTGTTCTTATGTAGAATCTGTTTGTAATTTTGAACAGCTGCATTGTTTAAGTGGAGCTCCATGCCAAATTCCGTTTTTTTAGCTTTTTGTAAAACATAGGGAACGGTTATCACCCCTGTCACATTTTTTTTGCTGTCTGTGCCCCTGTTCAGAACATTTCACCTCACTTTGCGTCCCAATGACAACTGTTTTTGAAATGTGGTGTTTTTATTGAAACAAGGATTGGTGATAAAGCATCAGTAGAGAGGAGACACCTTTCTCCCATATTAATTCTTACAGGAGAGAATTTTCCTTTCAAGGGGTAGATTTCCTCTCACTTCCTGTTGTCTTCTTCCGTTTGCAAGTAGTAGTAGTTTGTAAGTTGGATGTTTGAAAGTAGGGACCTTCCGTATATACTCTGCAGAAATTGGCCCCTTAGGTGTTGGTGTTGGCACAACACTGAAAGCACTCACAGTTATTCTTGGTGGGTGCTGGAACGCCCTGCTGTCAACTATAATATCAGGAATTGTAATAACATATAATTGTTGATCAGTGGTAGTAAAAATTGGGCCTTTGATGGTGGTGCTGGTGCCACAACACTGTAAGGCCTGACAGTTACTCTTGGTGGGCGCAGCAATGGTCCCTGCTGTGAATTATTAGATCAATAATTATAATTGCATGCCCCTGTTGAACAGGGGCTGAAAAATTGGGCCTTTGGTGGTGGTGGTGGTGGTGATGGTGGTGCTGGTGCCACAACACTGTAAGGCCTGACAGTTACTCTTGGTGGGCGCAGCAATGCTCCCTGCTGTGAATTATTAGATCAATAATTATAATTGCATGCCCCTGTTGAATAGGGGCTGAAAAATTGGGCCTTTGGTGGTGGTGGTGGTGGTGATGGTGGTGCTGGTGCCACAACACTGTAAGGCCTGACAGTTACTCTTGGTGGGCGCAGCAATGGGCCCTGCTGTGAATTATTAGATCAATAATTATAATTGCATGCCCCTGTTGAACAGGGGCTGAAAAATTGGGCCTTAGGCACTGGTGGCACAACACTGCAACCCCTCACAGATACTGTACTTGGAGCACAGCAATGAGGCCTGTTGCAAAGTATTGCATCAAAAATTTTAATTACACGCCCCTGTTAAACAGGGGCTGAAAAATTGGGCCTTAGCCACTGGTGGCGTCACCCATAAACCAAAATGATCTTCCAAGCTATCATCGTTAATCGTATCATTGAGGAGGAGGAGGAGGATAGCCAGTCAACATAACAGCACAGGCACTCAGCATCAGCATCAGTCTTGAAGGGATGTGACATTTTAAAATCAATTAGTCTGTTATATCAGCATCTGGTGTGTGGTAGCTGGTGGTGATCCAAGACTGGTTCATCTTGATGAAAGTCAGTCGATCAACCGAGTCGGTGGACAGGCGCACCCTGTGATCCGTGACAAATCCTCCAGCAGCACTGAATGTGCGTTCTGAAAGAATGCTGGATGCAGGACAGGCCAGTAGCTCAATTGCATACTGTGCAAGCTCTGGCCAGTGATCCATCCTCAAGACCCAGTAAGCCAGAGGATTTTCGGTGGGGAAGGTGTCCAAGTCTGACCTTGCCCCTAGGTATTCCTGGACCATGTATATCAGACGCTGGCGATGGTTGCTGGAACCGATCATACTTTGGGGCTGCGGACTAAAGAATTGTCTGAACGCATCGGTCAGACGCCCACCTTCCCCACCGCTCCTTCTTTGACTGCCCGAAGCCTCAGCAACTCGTTGTCCAGGACCAGGAGTTTGTAACCTCCCAGTCTCTGGGAACGCGTTGCACAGACCTTTCTGCAAGGCCTCCCGGAGTTGTCTCATCCTCTGCTCCCTCTGCGACGGTACGATAAGGTCCGCAACCTTACCCTTGTACCGTGGATCAAGGAGAGTGGCCAGCCAGTAATGGTCCCTCTCCTTGATCCGAAGAATACGAGGATCCTTCCGCAGACTTTGCAGGATCAGGGAGGCCATGCAGCGTAGGTTAGCTGAGGCATTCAGTCCGGAGTCCTCTGGGTCACTAAGGACGACATGATCCGCAGCCACCTCCTCCCAGCCACGTACAAGTCCACTGGTTTCTTGGGACTGTAAATCATCCCTAAAAGACTGCTGCTGATGATGCTGAGTGCCAGCCTCCACCTCCATGCTGACACAATCCTCCTCCTCCTCCTCCTCTTCCTGTGCGATGGGTGGGACAGAAGGAACACTGTCTGGGTAAAGGGGGCCTTGAGAGGCAAGGAAGTCCTCCTCTTCCTGCCTCTGTTCTGCCTCAAGTGCCCTGTCCATTATTCCACGCAGCGTGTGCTCCAACAGGTGGACAAGAGGTACAGTGTCACTGATGCATGCACTGTCACTGCTCACCATCCTCGTGGCCTCCTCAAATGGTGCCAGGACAGTGCATGCATCCCTGATCATGCCCCACTGGCGTGGTGAAAAAACCCGAGCTCCCCTGACCCTGTCCTGGTGCCGTAGTCGCACAGGTACTCATTGATGGCCCTCTGCTGCGTGTGCAGCCGCTGCAGCATGGCCAACGTTGAGTTCCACCTGGTGGGCATGTCACATATAAGGCGGTTCTTGGGCAGGTTCAACTCCTTTTGAAGCTCAGCCAGGCGAGCACTGGCATTATAAGATCTGCGGAAATGCACACAGACTTTCCTGGCCTGCCTCAGGACATCCTGTAAGCCCGGGTACCTGCCCAAGAACCGCTGCACCACCAGGTTAAGGACGTGAGCCATACAGGGCACATGGGTCAGTTGTCCCTGTCGGAGGGCGGAGAGGAGGTTGGTGCCATTGTCGCAAACCACCATTCCTGGCTTAAGCTGGCGTGGCGTCAACCACCTCTCGACCTGCCCCTGCAGAGCAGACAGGACCTCTGCCCCAGTGTGGCTCCTGTCCCCCAAACACACCAGCGCAAGCACGGCATGGCATCTTTTTGCCTGCGTACTTGCGTAGCCCCTTGAACGCCTACGGAGCACCGCTGGTTCCGAGGACAAACCACAGGAAGAGGCCATGGAGGAAGAAGAAGAGGAGGGGGTGGAGGAGAGAGGTGTGTCACAACCAGTAGTAGCATTTTGGAGGCGTGGCGGTGGAACAACCTCCAACACTACTGCACCTTGTCCTGCATCCTTCCCAGCTGCCAAAAGAGTGACCCAATGGGCCGTGAAAGAAAGGTAACGTCCCTGTCCATGCCTGCTGGACCATGAGTCAGCGGTAATATGCACCTTACCGCTGACCGCCCTGTCCAGCGAGGCCAAGACATTGCCTTCCACATGCCTGTAGAGAGCCGGAATCGCCTTCCGTGCGAAAAAGTGGCGTTTGGGAACCTGCCACTGAGGAACCGCACATTGCACAAACTCACGGAAGGGGGCCGAGTCTACCAACTGAAAAGGCAGCAGTTGAAGCGCTAGCAATTTAGCCAAGCTAGCATTCAACCGCTGGGCATGTGGATGGCTGGGAGTGAACTTCTTTCGACGGTCCAGCAGCTGGGGCAGGGAAATTTGCCTGCTAGAATCGGACGTTGGTGTACTGCTAGCAGAGTGCCCGCAAGTACTTGCCTGTGACACACCTAATTCTACACCTTCATTCCTCTCAGAGCAGGTTTCAGAGAGGAGTGAAGGTATAGTGGGGTTGGAGATCCCAGCTGATGCGGTGCAAGAAGAGGTCAGCTTTTTTCTTTGGTGTGGGTCTTTAAGGTAGGCATGCTAACGAGCTGCATGGCAGGTCAACGTATGTCTGATCAAGCATGTGGTGCCCAAGCGGCTGATGTTTTGGCCACGCGATATACGCTTGAGACATATGTTGCAAACAGCAGCTGTGCGATCTGATGCACTCGTCTCAAAAAAGGCCCACACCAAAGAACTTTTTGAATGACGGGCAGAGGCAGCGCCCTGCACAGGCGGAGCTCTGCGGTGTGATTCCGTCGGTGTGCTGCCCATACGCTGGCCACTCAAGGGCATCCTGCCTCGTTGGAGATGTGCCTCCTCCTCATCCTCCTCCTCCTCCTCTCTCCTATTAGGCACCCACGTGGAGTCAGTGACCTCATCATCCCCTCCCTCCTCATCACTGGAGCCAATCTGGCAGTATGCTGCAGCTGCTGGAGCATGACTGCCAGATTGGTGTCCTTCTTGAGCATCCCCTCTCTCTGCTCTCACGCTGCTGCCTTCCTCTAGCTGGGTATCATCATCAGATCCTTCCAAACGCTGGGCATCCTCCTGGAGCATGTACCCAACACTGTGCTCAAACAGTTCGGGGGACTCCTCAGGAGGAGGACATGGTGGGTCTAGGGAAGGATTGACTAATGAAGATAATGATACCAGAGAAGAGGACGCTTTGGCAGCTGCTTTGCCAGTACCCTGAGCCTGGGTGAGAGAGGATGAGGAGGATGAGGTGGGCTTGGTCATCCACTCTACCAAGTCTTCGGCATGATGTGGCTCAACATGTCCAGCTGCCGAAAAGAAGGACAAGCGTGTCCCATGGCCATGTGCTGATGACAATGCACCACGTCCACGACCAGCACTGTTGCCCCCAGACACAGAGCCTGCTTGCCCTCTTTTTTTGCCTCCTGACTGTCTGCCTCTCCTTGGTTGCCTTCCAGACATTTTAATGGATGGCCTGCAGGGAGATGGGAAAAAGAGCAATAAGGGCTACCTTCAGGTGTATACTGTGCAGGAGGCTTAGCAACAATGACACTGACACTGTCCCCTGCCTATACTTCTCTGTCCCTAAACACAAGGATTGAAAATATGGTTCAGCAAAATAGTTTTAGAACAGAATAGCACACTGACACTTTCCCTCACTGTCCTACTCTGTCCCTCCCTACAAACAAGATTTAGCACAGAATAGCACACTGATAATTTCTACGAGTGTCCTTCTCTGTCCCTAAACTCAAGGATTGAAAATATGGAACAGCAAAATTGGTTTAGAAGAGAATAGCACACTGTCAGTTTCACTCACTGTACCTCTCTGTCCCTAAACTCAAGGATTGAAAATATGGTTCAGCAAAATAGTTTTAGAACAGAATAGCACACTGAAACTTTCCCTCACTGTCCTACTCTGTCCCTCCCTACAAACAAGATTTAGCACAGAATAGCACACTGATAATTTCTATGAGTGTCCTTCTCTGTCCCTAAACTCAAGGATTGAAAATATGGAACAGCAAAATTGGTTTAGAAGAGAATAGCACACTGTCAGTTTCACTCACTGTACCTCTCTGTCCCTAAACTCAAGGATTGAAAATATGGTTCAGCAAAATAGTTTTAGAACAGAATAGCACACTGACACTTTCCCTCACTGTCCTACTCTGTCCCTCCCTACAAACAAGATTTAGCACAGAATAGCACACTGATAATTTCTACGAGTGTCCTTCTCTGTCCCTAAACTCAAGGATTGAAAATATGGAACAGCAAAATTGGTTTAGAACAGAATAGCACACTGTCAGTTTCACTCACTGTACCTCTCTGTCCCTAAACTCAAGGATTGAAAATATGGTTCAGCAAAATAGTTTTAGAACAGAATAGCACACTGACACTTTCCCTCACTGTCCTACTCTGTCCCTCCCTACAAACAAGATTTAGCACAGAATAGCACACTGATAATTTCTACGAGTGTCCTTCTCTGTCCCTAAACTCAAGGATTGAAAATATGGAACAGCAAAATTGGTTTAGAACAGAATAGCACACTGTCAGTTTCACTCACTGTACCTCTCTGTCCCTAAACTCAAGGATTGAAAATATGGTTCAGCAAAATAGTTTTAGAACAGAATAGCACACTGACACTTTCCCTCACTGTCCTACTCTGTCCCTCCCTACAAACAAGATTTAGCACAGAATAGCACACTGATAATTTCTACGAGTGTCCTTCTCTGTCCCTAAACTCAAGGATTGAAAATATGGAACAGCAAAATTGGTTTAGAAGAGAATAGCACACTGTCAGTTTCACTCACTGTACCTCTCTGTCCCTAAACTCAAGGATTGAAAATATGGTTCAGCAAAATAGTTTTAGAACAGAATAGCACACTGACACTTTCCCTCACTGTCCTACTCTGTCCCTCCCTACAAACAAGATTTAGCACAGAATAGCACACTGATAATTTCTACGAGTGTCCTTCTCTGTCCCTAAACTCAAGGATTGAAAATATGGAACAGCAAAATTGGTTTAGAACAGAATAGCACACTGTCAGTTTCACTCACTGTACCTCTCTGTCCCTAAACTCAAGGATTGAAAATATGGTTCAGCAAAATAGTTTTAGAACAGAATAGCACACTGACACTTTCCCTCACTGTCCTACTCTGTCCCTCCCTACAAACAAGATTTAGCACAGAATAGCACACTGATAATTTCTACGAGTGTCCTTCTCTGTCCCTAAACTCAAGGATTGAAAATATGGAACAGCAAAATTGGTTTAGAACAGAATAGCACACTGTCAGTTTCACTCACTGTACCTCTCTGTCCCTAAACTCAAGGATTGAAAATATGGTTCAGCAAAATAGTTTTAGAACAGAATAGCACACTGACACTTTCCCTCACTGTCCTACTCTGTCCCTCCCTACAAACAAGATTTAGCACAGAATAGCACACTGATAATTTCTACGAGTGTCCTTCTCTGTCCCTAAACTCAAGGATTGAAAATATGGAACAGCAAAATTGGTTTAGAACAGAATAGCACACTGTCAGTTTCACTCACTGTACCTCTCTGTCCCTAAACTCAAGGATTGAAAATATGGTTCAGCAAAATAGTTTTAGAACAGAATAGCACACTGACACTTTCCCTCACTGTCCTACTCTGTCCCTCCCTACAAACAAGATTTAGCACAGAATAGCACACTGATAATTTCTACGAGTGTCCTTCTCTGTCCCTAAACTCAAGGATTGAAAATATGGAACAGCAAAATTGGTTTAGAAGAGAATAGCACACTGTCAGTTTCACTCACTGTACCTCTCTGTCCCTAAACTCAAGGATTGAAAATATGGTTCAGCAAAATAGTTTTAGAACAGAATAGCACACTGACACTTTCCCTCACTGTACCTCTCTGTCCCTAAACTCAAGGATTGAAAATATGGTTCAGCAAGATTGGTTTAGAACAGAATAGCACACTGACACTTTCCCTCACTGTACCTCTCTGTCCCTACAAACAAGGATTAGCACAGAATAGCACACTGTCACTGACACTCTCCCTACCTATCCTTATTTGTCCCTAAACACAAGGAATCCAGGATTAGTAAAGGAAAAATAATGACACTGTCCCTGCCTATGCTTCTCTTTCCCTGTTCCGGAACACACTACACAAGGCCGCCGCGCTGGCGGCCTTTTATAGTGTGGGGCGTGTACTAAACCCGCTCATCAATAATTGGCCACAGGCATCCTGCCTGTGGCCAATCATTGCTCTCCTCGCTGCCGGCGCTGTGATTGGCCAAGCATGCGGGGTCACAGTGCATGCTTGGCCAATCACAGCGCCTGGATGACACTGCGATGGCGTAGTGCATTGTGGGCCGTTCGCGTCACTTGAATTTGGCGCGAACGGCCCAAATCGTTCAATCTTCATCGAACGATCGAACAGCCGATGTTCGAGTCGAACGTATGTTCGACTCGAACACGAAGCTCATCCCTAGTGGGGACAGTGGTCTCTGGAACACAGCGGGGTAGGAGTGCCTGTGGAGACTGTGGTGGTTGATACTGTAGCTGGTTGATGATCCTCCAGGTGTGACTGGAGCTGCAGGTGACAGCAGGATCAGTAGCAGGCTGAAGCAGGGAGAGATAAGCCAGGTCAACACAGGAACACACAGAGCAAGTAACAGGCAGGTGCAGGGTCAGGCGAGCCGGGTCAGATCAGGTGGTCATGCAGAGCAATGCGGTGGACTGGAGCAGGGTCAGATAAGCAGGCAGAGGTCTGGCAACAGCACAACAAGTAGTAGCAGCAGGGTCAAGGCAAGCCGAGGTCAGGGTTGGAGATAGCAGGTGAGTCAGCAAAGCCGGGTCCGATCAGGTAGTCATATAGCAGACACAGGTAATGATGCACATAAGCTGCAGATCAAACAGCACTGCATAAGTGCAGCTGCTGTCCTTTTAAAGGCCCATTGGCGCCAAGCAGCGCTCAGCGTGCACACACGCGCCCGAGGGGCGCGCACACGCGCGCCGCTGTCCATTCTGACCGATGACCTGCGTGCGCATGCACGCGTGCGCATTCCTGCGTCCTGTTATGGTAAGTCCCTGACAGTTCCGGTAACTGAGAAACCGGAGGATGCTGCCTCGGTTGTTACAGAGTCTTCGCTCCCACCGCCCAAGCGGAAGGTCAGCTACGTGAAAGCCTCCTGCGGTCATGGTCGAGCTATGCCCCTGCGTTTACCTGTGTCGGAGGGACCTCCAGACGATCCGCGACAGTTACAGGTCGAGGTAAGCCGGGGAAGGGAGCAGAGAAAAGCGTCCAGAGTGTTGGGGATGCTTGGGTTCCGGACACCAAAGAGTTTGAACTTGCCCGAAATAGTAATTCCCCTGCTTCAAGGAATTACATCCTAGCAGAGGACTGTGATACCTCGGATCTAGAATCGTCTTCCGATGTGGGAGAAGACGCTGAAATAGATGAACTATTCATTAAAAAGGGCTGGGACAGAATACCCCTATACTCCTCCAGAAGTAGAAGGGACTCACCCAAGTCTGCTGGGGATGTTACACCCCGGGTGGAAGTCCATATGTATGAGGAAGGACCTGACCCCATGCCTGAGTCGTCCTGGCCTGTGGTGCCTGTGCACATTACCACGAATGACTGTGTTTTGCTACGTGCTGCTGTAATGGGTCCCAGGGCAGTGAAAGTGCCCAGGCATCCAGAGGCCATTGTTTTGCTAGGTGCGGGAGACCGTGTCACACTTCCACCACTCTCTAGGCTGCAGCGGCTGTTCAACCAAAAGGTGGCTGCTGATTACGGATGGGAGTACCCGTATGTCACCAGAGACCTACTGTTCGAGGTGGAGGCCTACAGAGAGAGATGGTACGCGGACTTCCTGTGGAATGACTTGAAAGTCCAACATGTCCGCAGGTATCTTTCTTGTTCCGTGGCTGTTGCCAAGAGATATTGGGGGTGCAAGAAAGAGTGGATGTTGGGTCGGCACATTCATGCGGATCGGGTAGTTGTGTGTCGGAAGGAGTGTGAAGATGCAGTTTATTCCATAGAGACCTTTGACAAAACCAGGAAGCTCCTCATTCTACCCGATCCAAAGTTTTACTTATGAGAGATTGAACTCTGTGTTTTTTTTTTGTGTGCTTTTGTTCCGTAGTGTACTCTCCTGGAGTTCGGGAGCTGGAGAGCAGGGGAGCTGTTGATTTTTATTTTTTCCTCTCCGCTCACAGCATAACTAAGACAGAAACTTTGGGGTAGAGATAGTTCAGGGACACAGCCAAGCTCAAGAAGAAGAGGAAGATTTGCCTTCAACACAAAAAAAAGTTTTTTCTTGGGACAGGTGTCTTGACGATAGCACTTCCACTAGGTGGCGGTGTTGCTTAAGTTGAACTGCACTTAAAAATATTTTACTTTTTAGAAGGAAAGGATTTTGCCCTCGGGGAGAGTCTTTTCTCTTCTAAATGTACATAGAAGGTTAGGATGTCTAAATTGTTGGTTATGTGTGTGTTTTCTTTTTCTCCCTCTGTACGTGGATACCAAGCGGCCACTGAGAATGGGTGGGCTTAGCTATTGCAGGAGGGGAAGGAAATGTGAATGATAAAAATGTGTTTGCTTTTAAATATGTGACATTTGAGAATGGGATGTACACATTTGTTTTCTACTACTCTTTCTTCATCTGTTCATTTAACTCCCTTTCCCCATGTTCAGGTTCCGGCACAAACAAACATTTTTTTCCCAAATTTGTTTTTTTTGTACATAGTTTCCGGAATAGGTCTATGTTGACTCAGGCTTGAGAGGCATAGTGAGTGAGTGAGTGAAAAACTTGTATAGCGCTAACAAATGCAAACTGAATCGCCTCAAGGCATAGGTTTGCTCCAGACACTGGGGACAGTGTCTATTTAAGTGGGGGGAGTGTGTAGCGGGGTCCTCAATTTAGGGGTAGTGTTTGAGTGGTAGTTATGCTCAAAAACCTAAATTGTTAGGACATTATCAACCATTTTTGTCTGCAGGAAGAGTATCTGTGTACTGTTCCCTGTGGCCTGCAGGTGGCGCTGCCATAGTGGGCCAGGGTTGAACTGCTGATACAGTGCTGTGCCTTGTGTGTCTTGGCAACCATGCAGTGGGAGTGGTCGGCCTGCTGTGTATGCTGGGAGAGGATATAAAAGGGGCAGACGCTGACTGTTCAGGGTTTTTTGGTCGTTGTCGTCGGGAGTCCTACTCCCAGGGAGTGTGTGTTCCTGTCCGCCCTGGGCACCTTTGGCCCAGGGGCGGAGGTCGGTGAATCAGTCCCAGGCACCTTTAGTCCTGGGGCTGCAACTAAAGGCCTTGGGCCCAGCACCTTCGGCTGGGACCCAACAAGGATCGAGGAATCCCAGGGTGCCGCCTTGCGAGGGGACCCGCATCTTAGACGAGGAGGCCGGGGGAGGACCGTTCCGAGGAACTGGTGAGAAGTCACAGTGAAGGAAGTGGCCCGGTAACTCTCTGGAGGGATGTCTTCTCCTTACAAAGAGGCCAAGTGTTAAGGAAACCAAGTTCACCAGGTCTGTGGCAGAGACTGAGAAGCCAAGCAGTGAAGTGTATTTACGTTTGTGCCTGGACCTCTCCCACACCTTATGCTGTCCTGTTCTTTCTCCAACCCTTTCCTATCAGAGACTGTTGTCTAAGAGAAATAAACTCTACGTTGGAGTTACAGCTGGTGTGGACATTGAAGTAATTGGGGGAAATAGAGACTTGTCTTTATTGGCTATAGGGATAAGAACCATTCGGAGGGAGTATCTGGCTGCGGAGACCCATCACAACACCGCTCAACCTCCTCACACAGGAGGGTACGGGCAGATAGAGCTGGGTGTGCCCTTTCCTTCTGCAAGGAGCCGAAAGACAAGGAGGAGAGGGTGGTAAGCGCTATATATATACATATATATATATATATTTATATATATATATAGTCAAAAATATTGTGACGCCTGCCTATACATGAACTTTAATGGCATCCTAGTTTTAGTCCATAGGGTTCAATATTAAGTTGTCCCACCCTTTGCAGCTATAACAGCTTCAACTCTTCTGGGAAGGCTGTCCACAAGGTTTAGGAGTGTGTCTATGGAGATGTTTGACCATTTTTCCAGAAGCGCATTTGTGAGATCAGGCACTGATGTGGACGAGAAGGCCTGGCTCGCAGTTTCCACTTTAATTCATCCCAACGGTATTCTATCTGGTTGAGATCAGGACTCTGTGCAGGTCAGTCAAGTTCCTTCACCCCAAACTCGCTCATCCTTGTCTTTATGGACTTTGATTTGTGCACTGATGTTGGAACAGGAAGGGGCCAACCCTAAACTGTTCCCACAAATTTGGGAGCTTGAAATTGTCCAAAAAGTCTTGGTATGATGATGCCTTAAGAGTTCCCTTCACTGGAACTAAGGGGCGAAGCCCATTCCATGAAAAACAACCCAACACCAAAAACTCCCCCTCCACAAAATACTTTGGACCAGTGCACAAAGCAAGGTCCATAAAGAGATGAATGAGCGAGTTTGGGGTGGAGGAACCTGACTGGTCTGCACAGAGTCCTGACCTCAACCTGATAGAACACCTTTGGGATGAAGTAGAGCAGAGACTGCAAGCCAAGCTTCTTGTCCAACATCATTGCCTGACCTCACAAATGTGCTTCTGGAAGAATGGTCAAACATTCCCATAGACACACTCCTAAACCTTGTAGACAGCCTTCCCAGAAGAGTTGAAGCTGTTATAGCTGCAAAAGGTGGGCCAACTCAATATTGAACCCTACAGGCTAAGACTGGGATGCCATTTAAATTCATGTGCGTGTAAATGCAGATGTCCCAATACTTTTGGCAATATAGTGTATATACTGTTTGTGTGTATATATATATGTAGCGGGGGTTAACATTTAAGGGGGAGTATCTGGGTGGTAGTATGACCCAGATACACTAATTGTTAGGAATCTATGGCCAATTTGATTTGTGGAGGATATAATAGTGCTCAGTTCCCTGTGGCCCCTGGGTGGCACTGTCGCCTTGGGCTGGGGTTGAACCATCATTGTAGGGCCATGCCCTTTGTGTCCTCTCGCGGCAGTAGTACGGCGGGGCGGGGAACCCTCTGTGCCTGCTGGGAGAGGGTATAGAGGGGGCGGACCCCCAGGCACCTTCAGCCTGGGGGCTGCTGTTCTGTCGTCCGCGCCCAGGTGCCCTTGGCCTCGGTGCGAGGGAGTTCGAGTTCCATCCCAGGCACCTTAGGCCTGGGGTGAGGTACTAGCAACGACCCGGGGCCCATTACCTTCGACTGGGTCCCGCATGGGAGAAGATGCCTAGGTGGCCCACCGAGTGAGGGGACCCGAGTCTCGGGCGAGGAGAACCAGGGAGGTGACCTGGTCTGAAGATCCAGCGCAGCATTGGCTGGTGACAGTGCAGGCCCCTGGGGACCGTCCGGGATGGATCATCTCCCTAACAGGGGTCGCCATTAGAAGGTAGTTCATGTTCTTGTAAAAAGGTTTTTATTAAAGATTCACATCAATAAAAAGAATACAAAAGAGAAAAAAAAAATGGAACAATGAAAATGTGCAATTATTACAACAGTATATTGCATGGGGATGCTCCCGGATTCCGTGCTAAAAACTATAAGACCTACTGGATTATACCAAGAGTATGGGTAGCAGGGCATTCAGGAGAGACCAATGAGTCCTGAATCTTGGTATAATGATGTGGCCCTGAAGCTAACTGAAATACATATTGTCGCTCTAGATCGATTTTGAAACATGAGGCAAAATAACAATATAACAAACAATATCTTGTGAGCGCATTAAACTGGACAACCATCTAGGGGAATGGTGTTGATCCCCGATGAAAACAACAAAAGCAAATAAAAACAAAAATAAAGTAAAATCTTAAGAAGGGAAAGGGGAATGTGTCCTGTCAGGTAACCAGTCCCAGCAGGGTCTGCCCCGTATCCTGGGGAGACCCAAAGGTAGAATAAGAAGAAAGTTGAGAAAGAGCGCCAGGAGGGAAGAGTTCAGGAAGAATTCAGAAGATAAAGGAGAAGAAAGGGGTGATGTGAGCCCTTAGTGTAGAGAAGGAGAGGAGGTTGAAATATAGAGAGGAACCAGAGAAAGAAGGGAAATTAGAGGGGAAGGGAAAAGGGAGGGGGGCCCCGGGGTGGGGGGGAACAGAGGCTTGTCACAGGGAGAGGAGCGTTGTATCAAATCGCGAAGGGTGGATATGAGTCACCCAGGGTTGCCATATCCGGAGGAACTTAGCGTGGGTGTCTGTCAACACGGCAGTAAGTTTCTCATTCATCATAATGTCGTTCACACTGTTTTTAACTTTTTCAAAGCTGAGGGCCGGAGTTTTCCAAGCACGTGCTATGGTCAGTTTAGTTGCAGTAAAGATGTGTGCGGCCAATAGACGTTCAGGACACAGAAGTACCTCAATGGGTTTGCACAATAGGGCCTCAAAAGGGTCCCTCTTTATAGTGGCGTTGAAAAGATTACGAAGTAACGCATACACTCTGATCCACAGTCTGCGTACCCTGGGGCATGTTGTGGAATTTTAGGCTGCTGTTTACAGAGCACACAGCCTATAATTCCTGTGCTATCTAAGCACACATCAGATTTCATCTTCTTGAAGTAATGCTATTGTTAAGTTAAGTTTGCTAAAGATCCACTCACCGTTCATTCGTCCCATCATTCATCCAAGAAAGGCAGCACCACAAAAGCTTATCTTCTTATCAGGCCATTCCAGCAAAGACTGTTAAGCCGACGCCTACTCATAGGCTTTTATTAAACTCAAAAGATCTCAAGACAGGAGGTGATTGGCTGCAGCAACCAATCCCCTCCCCATGGGCGGGAACCTCATAGGATGTTCCCTCCTCACAGGAAAATGACAACACTTGGACATTCCTTCCAACAGGAGATGTCATACATGAATACAAGAAAATAAAAAATGCAGCGCCAAGATACTATGTGAAAACACAGATATAAAGGTAAATCTGGGCTTATGATAATTGAACTAACTATTCAATACAAAAGGAGGGAGTGACCCCAAAATATATATAAATACCAAGCAATTGTGAAAAATGCAAACTCATATATAAAAGTTCTATAAAGTGAAGTGGCTGACAGCCAAGTCCAATGAAATGCTCAGTAGATAAACTGAGAATAATTGCAGTCAATCAAAAAACGGTATATCCATGGCGACTTCAAATTCGTGTAGAATATATGTATACATAAAACTGCAACACCCGGGGACGTGATTCCAACACCAGAAATGGGGAAAAAGCAATGGATACTCTTACCCCTATGTGTGGACACACACACCAGCGGTGGTGGGTCAATCAGGCAAAGGTGTAGATGTGAAATCCTCAGGAACCGTCCTCACCAATCGATAGATGCAGGGACACCGAATCTCTGGCCGGATCTATCCACGGTGGTGATATGAAGCGCCAAGGATAATAGTGCATCAAGGATTGTGGTAATGACCATAGAAAAAAAGAGGGAAGCTCCACATAGTGCAGGATCAGATGATAATTAAAAAAGACTTTGTTTATTGAAACAAAAAGTCACAAAACACACATGGGTGTATGAAAAACGAAATATAAAAAAAGGGAAACAGGCTTCCATGCAGAGGCTTGTACAAGCAAAGTTTGGAATCAAATAAAATAAAAAATAAAAAGCATAGCTATAGGCAAGTCTATGGACTTGCCTATAGCTACGCTTTTTATTTTTTATTTTATTTGATTCCAAACTTTGCTTGTACAAGCCTCTGCATGGAAGCCTGTTTCCCTTTTTTTATATTTCGTTTTTCATACACCCATGTGTGTTTTGTGACTTTTTGTTTCAATAAACAAAGTCTTTTTTAATTATCATCTGATCCTGCACTATGTGGAGCTTCCCTCTTTTTTTCTATGGTCATTACCACAATCCTTGATGCACTATTATCCTTGGCGCTTCATATCACCACCGTGGAAAGATCCGGCCAGAGATTCGGTGTCCCTGCATCTATCGATTGGTGAGGACGGTTCCTGAGGATTTCACATCTACACCTTTGCCTGATTGACCCACCACCGCTGGTGTGTGTGTCCACACATAGGGGTAAGAGTATCCATTGCTTTTTCCCCATTTCTGGTGTTGGAATCACGTCCCCGGGTGTTGCAGTTTTATGTATACATATATTCTACATGAATTTGAAGTCGCCATGGATATACCGTTTTTTGATTGACTGCAATTATTCTCAGTTTATCTACTGAGCATTTCATTGGACTTGGCTGTCAGCCACTTCACTTTATAGAACTTTTATATATGAGTTTGCATTTTTCACAATTGCTTGGTATTTATATATATTTTGGGGTCACTCCCTCCTTTTGTATTGAATAGTTAGTTCAATTATCATAAGCCCAGATTTACCTTTATATCTGTGTTTTCACATAGTATCTTGGCGCTGCATTTTTTATTTTCTGTTAATTACTCTGCGATTTGTCTATTTGCTGATGCTAGCAGCCACTTATTCATTTGTTCACCCAGTAGCGCTACTTTGTTTATTTTATATACATGAATACAATAAACGTAGGATGGCTAAAGTTACCGTTGATAGGAATTCCTATTCTGCGCTATTCCATAGAATAACGCATAATAAGATTATACTATTATTGAATGGGGGAGGGAGGCTATCTGCAGACGCACGCTACGAATTCCAACCAATGTTGATCAGACATAGCAGAGACAAGAGCGCCCATCCGCCTATAACCAATGATGTCATTGCAGAGCGAGCATATCCCCTCCTTAACGATTGTCCATGCTAATGCACAGAGGGCCCCCGCTGGCGGACATATCCGCACCCTGCAAACATCACACTCCAACCTCAAAACGTTTTCCCCTATCAGACGGGATTCAACCAGCCTCAGACTACCCCAATCAGCTCTTTTAGAGCGGGTTGCGGAAGTACTAACACTGGGTGACACTATGACAATACATATTAAATACATCTCCATAAAAATCTCCACAACAGTCCTCCCTTTTTTTGTCATATGCACCCTATGTGTCCCTCGATGAGAGTTGATCTGCTTCTTACACCTGGAAATGAATCAGTTCTTAGTCCATAAAAAGGAAAACACGGCTTGACATGTAGACTCTACTCTTCAGGGGCATGACTTATAAAGGAGGACACGACATGGTGAGCTGTAGTAATCGCCGATCCGTCTGTGATTCTCTGTCTTGTATGTGGGTCCGGCTTCGGGGCGTCTCATCAAGGAAACTCTGGTCACGCGTCAAATCAGGCAACAGGAGCCTCTCGTCACGACATAGAAAGAATAGAAATAAAACTACATGAGTATATATATTCCCACTTTCTTTAACCACGATCCGCTGTAAAATAAAAAATTAGATCCCCAAAGATTCCCAGACCCTTAAAAAAAGGACTCCCAACCTTCACTTAGCTACAGCTCTGGCTTCAACAATTACATGAAGAACCCTATCCTTAACGGATGAGAATTGTTCAATTGTATCCCAAGCCCGAGCCCCCCCCACCTTGTACATGCAGGACCCCATGCCCAGACCTGGTCGGGATTGGTGAACAAATCCCTACTAGCTGTCCCTGCCATTCTTAATTTCCTGCGCCATCAGATCCTCGCAATCGGCCGCGACCTAAAATGTTGGGACAGCTTCACCATCGCGCATGAACCTCTTGCTTTGGGGGAATTACCTTTATAAGCTGCAGATCCACATAAACACCAAACTAAAGTTCAAACACACTTGTGGGCTGCCTAGATACCCAAACCGACAAGAGACAGAGCCATTAAAACTAAAACCAATTTTACCCTCTAAAAATACATCGTTAGGTTCCATTGACAAGTGTCTGTCTGGAGTCTTCACTAGTTTGTCAAAACTCCTCATACCCATAATAACATCATAAATGTCATGTACCGCTGTCATCGCTGGGGACTAAAACTCGGTGAAGACTCAGAACAGACCATCGGTCCTGTTCGCTTTCTGAGCTAGTCAGGACATACACTTTAAATAATAACTTGGGATGCTTTTCACCGTTACCCTCGCTAAAATTTACTAAACAACAAAAATATAAATAAACAAAGATACTCCTCATTCTTTGGTGTGGTTGAGCCGCTTCTTGCAGTGGCTGGCGTGGTCTCATCCCTCAAGCTTCTTTACAACGACCCAGTCACCTGGTTGGAAAGAATGTAAACTGATTATTGAGTCGGGTCCAGGAGGGACTCGTGAAAATCTTTTGGTGGACATTTTGAAGTTCATGTCACAACGATCGCACCCACCCCATCAGCTGAGAATATAAGTGACAGCTAATGAGGAGAGTACGACCCTGATTTTGATTGACCTCCAAACAACCCTCATATGACAATAACCCAGACATCGGGACTGTGGTCACTGCATAACCTGTGCGTGGCTTACAATACCTGGAGCCATTGACAAGGTTCTTAGCCTCTGGGATGGGAACCTACTTCACTAGACTGCTGCTTGCCGATTCAAATTCTATCAAAGAAAGACAGTCTTGGCACAAACTTGGTTAGAATTACAGAGGTTATTATTAGTTTGACAAAAATAAAAACTGTCACTCTTACATTTATCATTCTCCCCCCTTTTCTTCCTCATTACAGACTGAAGGAAGAAATGTGTGGTGCAGGAAAAAAGAAACAATGAAATAGCCTATGATACTTTTACCGCCTTAGACTCATATTTATCCATATGTACCGCTGTCTACATACACCTGTTCTCTGTGTACAAACTCCTTGGACCTGAAAAATACTTATAAGCAAAATCATTACTCTATCCTTCATATTTAACCTGCAAAGAATGGTAAAACAATAATGACATTCCTGTACATTGGTAAATTGTCAATGACATTCTTTCAAAACTGATTCAAACAAAACCCTCTGTAACCCTTACTTTTCCCGTTCCTACAAAAATACAACAGCCGCGACGCATCGAAGGATCGCCGCGGTAAGTTCGAACATATTCACGTTACTACATACAAACATTCCGATACAAACGTGGGGGAAATACTTCCCAGTTTCCAAAACCACAAATGAAAAAAAACAAAAACAGCCAGGATTCTACCTTCACTCTTTCAGCAATAGAAAAAAATACAATGGGACAACCATTAGAGCAGCTCGAGAACCTTCCATGTACCAGCCATACAAGGTTCAAACAAACGGGCATGAGCCACCATTCCTCATCATTACAGATTTCTGAAGCCGCAGCTCAACTACATCCATTCCAGAGGGATACCCAAAATAGTATCCTTGGACCACCTATGTTAATCTTTTTGGGGTTCAAAGGCCTTTGCCCCAAAACTAGGCTTTGTGCACTGTGTGACCGTCTGACTATGGGAAGCCTCCATTCCTTCCCTTTGCACAGACCTCCTTGTGTCCATGGCGATTCGAATCGGCTTATCGTCTTAAACCTGCGTCCAGGTTAAACCGTTGCACCCATTTCGGAGATCACCGCCCGGTGTCTTCTTATACGGTGAATTGCAGAACTACAACCACCATATGGTCAAGTCCTCCAACTAGAAACCCTAACCGAGGTGTCAACTCTATGGCTTGTTGTCCCAACACTTTTGGAACTACAGCAACAACCACAGATCAACCCCCGAATTAGGCCTCTACCCCTCACAGTGTATGCATACACAAGCGTTTTCCGCTATACACCCATACACTGCGTTGTCAGACTAAACCTCACAGAACAATTACGCCAGTTTACCACCTGCAGAACAATGTGGCTTCTCTCTGTATCTAGATGTTACAATAATGGTGATGCCGACTGTTTGCTCTCTACCCAAAACTGTATTACAGTACAAAACTTCACAAAACTGGAACAAAATATAAAACACTTTTAAACGCCAAAATGCTTTCCATTTTCCTTCCAAACACAAATCTCATTTGCCAACCTTTAAAAAACCCAAGCTCCTCCCACTAACTTTCTGCTGATATATAAATGCTGAAAAGAAACTTCCGGTTATGCTCAGCTACTTAAAAAAACCAAACTGGTTTATTTACATATCAATTGTTCAGGAAGAGGGAGGGGGAGGGGGGAGCCCAGCCACATTGCTGTGTCTACCAAGACTCCAAAAAAATCCATGGCTACACATTATATATTTCAACAATTTAAAACCTTGTCAAGAAGATGGTGGAATAAAACCCCCCTTTGCAAATGGGAGGGTCCTGACCCAAACATCCCCTGCAAGCAAAACCACAAGTTGACTCAAATACAAAACTCCTGCAAAAAGATGGCTCTAGGGGTTTCGACCAAAACCCCCACTCCTCCTCTACAGGCTATACAATACAAGCTTCAAAACATATGAATTGCCTTCTGGGAAGGAAATATTTAAACATAAAAACACATCATTGTACAAAAACTCTGTTAGTCTTACAATCCATCAAAATTCAGTGTAAAGTGAAGTTTTTCATATACTGCAAAGCCAGCCGACCCTGCAATAGCTCACATCTACTTAAATGAAAACAGAGAAATCCCCCCTCCTAACACCATCTGCATGGAGTTTGCATGTCCTCCCTGTGTCTGCGTTGGCCTCCTCCCACACTCCAACTGCTGATAGGTCAGCCAGATCCTATCCATAACTAGGCCCCAGCATGTGCGTGTGTCCGCAAGCGCGTCGTGGCCCCTCAGGGTAAGACCGCGCTATTTTAAGATAGCACTCAACTCAAAAGGCGATGCTTAGAAAAACAATTTAAACCAGAGACAAAACCATCCTCAGTATGTCACTCTGGCGTCCCAGCACTCTCCCCAGCAGTGCACAGGTCAAACTGCAAGCGCACAAAACAGGACAAAACTGCGCCAATCAACAAATGCCAATACAGCATATTCAGGGGCCGTGTTTGCTAAACTGGAACTTCCTATCTCAAACTGTAAACGTCTCTCAAAATGGCCGACAAGCCAGGACTACAAAATGGTGGATGACCCACCACAGCACCTCATGGACAACAAAAATTGCGCCATTGACGCATGCAATTTTTTCCCGCCAATAACCCGCATGGGGCGTCACAATGAACACTACATGGGTTCCCCCACACAAAGACAAACACAAATGGCCTCCAGCAGGTTAAAAAGGCTGCACTACCCAATTCGCACTAAACATCAAAAACTGAGAAATTCTATCAGCAACATAGCTGACGAATGCCACATGGTATAGTGCCCAAAAGAAAGGTGTCTAGCCTGTGAGTATCCTATAAGGGAAGGTGCAAAGAAAAACTGTGCCTCAAAATGGCAGACAAACCTGCAAGGCTAACAAAAACCAAGAATGGCGCCATTGCTTTTTCCCGCCAAAACCAGCATCTCTTTAAAAGAAAATCAAAAATGTTTTTCTCCACAAAGACTGACTACACCATTGAAACTTTTCTAAATTATCATCAAAATCTACTGAAAAAGGTGTCAGCTACACTCTACAAGGACCACATGTACACTTACACACTTAGCCTCCCTTTTGCCAACTAAACAGCACATTCAATAAATGTGAGTTACATGACAATATTAAAAACATATTCATTTCTCTAAGTTCATATACTCTGAGATATTCACCACTTCTCTACCTAAAGTTCACACACAGTGGCCTCAGCCTGGCCACTTGGCAGGAACTTTCAACTCAAAAACCAAACACTTAATATTTTTACACTTATGGGGACATGTGTCTTTGTCCCCTATAAAGGCAAAAATCACAATCTATTCATTTCTATTTTTCATAGAAATCACAAACACCACACACATACAGTATATTGTTGCTTGTACATCTGCTCAGAGTTTCTTTCCCTCAGGGCGTTTCCCTTCCAGCACCATTGTCCTTCCCTTAGGGCATAGCCCAGCAACACAAAGCCCTTCCCCCATTCAAGCACATGGCAGCCAAGCAATCTACTTTACAAACTGTTCAGTGCACTAAATACCACATCTATACCTTCATTTCATACACAATATACAGTCTATATTTCTCGCTTAGTTACACTCTTACAGCCCACAGTTTCCATCAGATCATCTCTCAGGGCCCTCCCACTACAAAACATGCTATTTACAGAAAGTCACCAACTTTCACCCTTGTACCTGAGATGCTGGCAGCCCCTCCCCCGCTAAACCTCATGGCTCACAAAGACCAGGACAATGCAGCAGCCATGGCTGGCATCAGACTTCTCAATACATCGCACAAACAATCACACACAGGCATACACAAACAAATTCACAGGCATCCGATCGGATTCACAGACATACACACACGCTGCAAACTTGAAACATTATTTCAAAAAGACAAATTTTTTTTTTTGTTTGTTTCAAAGTACAGCCTCTTTACACATCACATCGCAGGTCCACTCTCCCCCCTCTGCTGATCTGATGCTCAAAGAGGCCGCAATTGGTCCCAACCGTGAGTCGCCATTAACTGTTGTGGAATTTTAGGCTGCTGTTTACAGAGCACACAGCCTATAATTCCTGTGCTATCTAAGCACACATCAGATTTCATCTTCTTGAAGTAATGCTATTGTTAAGTTAAGTTTGCTAAAGATCCACTCACCGTTCATTCGTCCCATCATTCATCCAAGAAAGGCAGCACCACAAAAGCTTATCTTCTTATCAGGCCATTCCAGCAAAGACTGTTAAGCCGACGCCTACTCATAGGCTTTTATTAAACTCAAAAGATCTCAAGACAGGAGGTGATTGGCTGCAGCAACCAATCTCCTCCCCATGGGCGGGAACCTCATAGGATGTTCCCTCCTCACAGGAAAATGACAAAACTTGGACATTCCTTCCAACAGGAGATGTCATATATGAATACAAAAAACGTAGGATGGCTAAAGTTACCGTTGATAGGAATTCCTATTCTGCGCTATTCCATAGAATAACGCATAATAAGATTATACTATTATTGAATGGGGGAGGGAGGCTATCTGCAGATGCATGCTACGAATTCCAACCAATGTTGATCAGACATAGCAGAGACAAGAGCGCCCATCCGCCTATAACCAATGATGTCATTGCAGAGCGAGCATATCCCCTCCTTAAGGATCGTCCATGCTAATGCACAGAGGGCCCCCGCTGGCGGACATATCCGCACCCTGCAAACATCACACTCCAACCTCAAAACGTTTTCCCCTATCAGACGGGATTCAACCAGCCTCAGACTACCCCAATCAGCTCTTTTAGAGCGGGTTGCGGAAGTACTAACACTGGGTGACACTATGACAATACACATTAAATACATCTCCATAAAAATCTCCACAACAGGCAGGACCACCAGATGTGCGCCATTGTGCCCTCCTGTGAGCACCCTCGAAAGCATAGAGGGGAGTAATACGGGATAAAGCTCGCTAATCTGGCCGGGGTGTAGTACCACCTATAAAAGACCTTGTAGGCATTTTCCAAGAAGAGGACATTCTTCGAGCATTTGGTTAGCGCCGTGGTCATTTTCCGCCAGTCATCCGGCTCTAGTTGTTTCCCAAGTTCAGCCTCCCATTGGCAATGATAAGGTCTCAGTGGTGGTTTCCTGGAGCTTATAATAGCCGTATATATGAGCGATATCATGCCCGAGGATTGAGGACGCGATCTACATAAACTTTCAAAAGGGGTCATAGCATAGGGAGTAGGTTGGGATTTTATTAATTTTTGGAGAAAGTGTCGGAGTTGCATATAGCTATAATGTTCCTTTAGGGGGATATCATGTGAAGAGCATAGAGCAGCGAATGGGACAATTTTGGTCGGAGTAAGCAGAGACTGAACGTCCACAAAATCGTGGTCGGTCCACCAAGCAAACCGCGAGGGGTTATCACATCCCGGCGGGAACAACGGGCAGCGAAGGAGTCGGAGAAAGGGAAGATGGGGAGAAATCAGGCCTGCTGAGAACTTAACTGAGTCCCATAACCGTAGGGAATGAGTCAAGCATGGACCTATGGTAGATGGGCGGTGAGCCTTGGGGAGCCAAGGAAGAGAGGCCAGGGGAACCGGGTGGGAGTCCACCAGATCAATGACGGCCCACAGTGGCAATTGTTGTTTCTCGTGGAGAAGAGCGAGTGGGGTGATACCGGCCGCTGTATAGTAGGCTTGCAGGTTCGGGACCGAAAGGCCTCCATCTATTCTACGTGCGTAGAGCACTTGCCGTTTGATCCTGGGCTTCGTCTTGCCCCAGATGAATTGCATGATCTTGCGTTGGTGAATTCGGAGGATATGGGAGGGTATCCGAACCGGTAAAACCCGAAAGTAATAAAGCAGTTTCGGGAGGTAGGCCATGCGTACTGTCGCTATTCTGCCGAACCAGGATAATGGAAGAGTGGACCAAGAATCGAGCATGTTTGTCAATTTCCATAATAGTGAGGGGTAATTGGCTTGATATAGACCCAAGTAACTAGGAGTAAGTTTGACCCCCAAGTAGGGTAACGAATTGGTCCATTGGAAGGAAAAAGCCGCCTTCAATGATTCCAACTCTGAGGGCTGAAGATTGATTGACATGGCTTTGGATTTAGCCGGGTTGACAGATAGACCCGATAACGTGGCGAAGGTATCTAAAAGGGACATCAAATTGGGGAGGGAGATTCTGGGTTTAGTGAGCGACAATAAAATGTCGTCGGCAAATAGGGATAGTTTATGCGAGGTCCCCGCCACTTCCACCCCAGTTATGTCGACATGCGATCGAATGGCCTCCGCCAAGGGTTCCAGTGGCAAGATAAATAGAAGAGGAGAGAGTGGACACCCTTGGCGGGTTCCCCTTTTTATGGGGAAGGTGGGCGACTCGTGACCGTAGTATCGCACCTTAGCTTGGGGGGAATCATAAATGGCTGAGATCCAGCTCATAAAGGAGGTACCAAAGCCATAGTGACCTAGAACCTGTGTCAAATAGGGCCAAGACAAGGTGTCAAAGGCTTTATTGACATCCAAAGACAGAAACATGGTTTCCAAAGACCTATCATGCGCTATTTGTTGGATTTGAAGGAGCCTCCTAATAGCATCCCCTGCCTGTCTACGGGGGACAAAGCCCACCTGCTCTTTTTTTATCAAACGCGGGAGAAATGAGTTCAGGCGGTTGGCCAGGATCGTCGTCAGGATTTTTATGTCAATATTTATTAAGGAAATTGGGCGGAAATTGGCCCAAGAAGAGTGGTCCCTGTCTGGCTTGGGAATCATTACAATATTGGCGGTCAGCAGATCTGGAGTAAATGAGTGGCCGTCTTTTATCGAATTATACATAGCCGCTAAATGTGGGGCAAGGACCTCTGCAGATTTCCGGTAGTACAGGGCTGTGAAGCCGTCAGGGCCCGGTCTCTTGCCTATCCTTAATTCTTTGATGCATTGGAGAACTTCTGATACCTGCACGTCTCTGTCAATGACAGATCTGTGGGTGGCACACAGGGAAGGTAAGGGCAAATCCTTCAGGAAGTGAGTCAGGCCGGCGGTAGAAGCTTGGGTAGGGGCAGAATAAAGTTTGGTGAGACGGTGGCGAAATTCGTCCAGGACCCGACGCGGGTTGCCCGTAAGGATATTGTGGCGGGTGCGTAAGGCTATAGGGGCGAATTTCAGGGTGAAAGTGCGCAATCTATTGGCTAGCATCGCTGTGGGCTTATTTGCCTTAGCGTACCACTTCTGACGAGCCCAGCGTAGGGTGCATTCTGCATCATCCGTTACACATAAATCCAGGTCCGATCGGGCTGCGTCTAAAAGTTTACGATTGGTCGGAGTAGGATCCTGTTTAAAGGCCGTGGAGAGGGCCTCCAGGTTATGCTCAAGTCTACGCCGGGTTTGGGTTCGCTCTTTTTTGCGCTTTGACGCTATATGAATAACGTGGCCCCGGAGGACCGCTTTATATGCTTCCCAAAGGGTCACCGGAGAGGAGACCGTCCCTGTATTCAATTTAAAGTAGTCTATCGATGCTTTGTGAATCTCAGTAAGGATCGGCTCAAATGACAAAAGGGAGTCATTCATGACCCAAGGAGCGCGCTGTGGTTTGCTGAGCAAGGAGTGGCAAATAGTCAGAATTGGGTCGTGGTCTGACCAGGGGGTTGCTAGAATAAAGACTGCGTCAATCAGGGTTAGATGCTGCCGTAACACAAACATGTGGTCAATCCTGGAGTGTGAGTGATGGGGATGGGAATAGTGGGTGTAATCCCTACCAAGGGGATGGAGCTCCCGCCAGATGTCGACTAGGTCGTGATTGTGTAGGGTTCGTAAAAAGGTTTTTGCAGCTGGGGAGGGGACCCTATGGTCCGATGGGTAATTATCCAGGGAGGGGTTTAGCGAGACATTAGAGTCACCTGCCAACAGGAGGATGCCCCTCTGGTGATCCCTTAACAGGGCACAGACATGTGTCAGAAAGGGGCCTGGGTTAACATTTGGGGCGTAATACGTCATGATAGTTACCTCATTGTCCTGAACTGAACCTTGCAGGAGAAGGTATCTGCCGTCCGGGTCAGCAATTTGTTTACTGCAAATAAACAGGACTGATTTTCTTATGGCTATGAGAACCCCTTTCTGTTTAGTAGGACCGCTTGCTAAGTAAACTTGAGGATAATTTGCATCGAAATATTTGGGGCAAGAGGAGGCGGAGAAATGGGTCTCCTGTAGGCATGCTATGTCAATATTGTGTTGCTTAAGGAATTTGAAAGCCTTGACCCGTTTTTGAGGCGAGTTCATGCCCTGAACATTCAGGGACAGCCAGCGGAGGGTCATTGGATCAAACACATGAAGCAGTATAGTACTCTGTTCCCGCACCCCGGGGTTATAGGAGAAGGGAAGGAAGGAAGGAGGGGGGGGAAAGACCGGGAGGAGAAAGGAAAACAGAAAGAAAAGAGGAGAGATAGAAAAGATGAGAAAACCGAGGAAGGCTCGGCGTAGAACATATGCCATACGCGTAAATGTAGCGTAACGTGGGTTATAAAACCCACTATGGGTTGGGAGCCTGGCCAAGAAAAACCTCTTAGCCAGGTGCCAACACATGGGGGTAGCAGTGGTCCGTCGGAACCACCGGTCTGTGATGAAAACAGTACAAACATTTTAAACATTTTTTTTGTTTGACATAGGATCTGGGTGATGGAACCTGAAAAAAAAAGTCATCAAAACGAGGAAGCTACAGACAGTGACAATAAGGCAACCACTGTACAACATTAACAAATTTGAGTGTAGGATGGAGATCCCTCGATCCCCCCGAGGGAACAGCCATCAGACCATTCCCCCAAGGGGGTCAGGCAGGACCATACATACCAAACACCATCCCAGCCCCGCCAGTCCAGAATTAAGGGCTGGAGAGCCGCAACAGAGCAATGTATCGAGTGATCAATGAGCAAAAAGATAAACATGTGCCCCCACCCAACTTGACCTGCAACCCCCCCACCCCCCAGCAACCCACGAGACCCCTAAAGAAGACAAAAAACAAACAAACAAACAAAGGGCTACAGGTAGCAGCCCAAACCACATGGGTACTCATGGACGCGGCAGGGTGGGGGAGGCAGGTTGATGCCGAAGTTCTGCCTGGTCCCCTAAGGGGGGTAGAGTACGCCCCGGGCCGCCATCTCACAAGCGGGGCAGCCTATCCTGGGGCGACCCCCGCCGACCAGGTATCAGAAACCAATGTTAAGAAAAATATGATGAGGGAACTACTTCAAAAACATGTCACTCTGGTTCCCATATAAAAACAACCAGTAGTTGGGGAACTGGGCAGCACGAACTCAGATGAGCAAAAAAAAAGCTGAAATGAATAAAAGAATGAACTTAGCTTCGTCATCCATTGTTAGATAGATGGAAACGTTGCGCTTGCAGGTCACGGAGCGCCTGGGAGCCAGATTGGGACTTTTGGGATGCTTGAGAAGATTGACGAGGAGGCTTGGAGGGTCCCGGCCTGGATGGTCCGGGCCTAGCGATCTTGGGTGGGGCATCAGGCTGAGACGGAGGAAGGTCCAGCTGTAGTTCCTGGAAATGGCGTTTCAGGTCCGAAGGAGAGGTGGCTTGGAATTGGCGGCCTAGGTGGGAGAAGGAGAGCCTAAATGGGAACCCCCATCTATATTTGATTTCATGAGCTTGTAAGACTTGGAGGTAGGGTTTGAGATTTCGACGTCTGGCGATAGTGACCGGAGAGAGGTCTGCGAATAGCTGGAGGGTGTTACCCTGGAAGGAGAGGTTCTGTCGCTCTCTTGCAGCTTGTAAAAGTCTCTCTTTGGTCCGGTAGTAGTGGAACTTGATGATGATATCCCTCGGGGGTCCTTCAGAGGGTTTTGGAGCCAGGGATCTGTGGATACGGTCAAACTCCAATCTTTCCAGTTCTGGGGCCAGTTCTTGGAAAAATGCGGTAGCTGTACCCTGCAGGTCAGTAATTACCTCAGGGATGCCACGGATACGAAGGTTGTCCCTCCGGGCCCTATTTTCTGCATCCTCCAACTTGTCTCTGAGGGCTTCCAGCTCCCCGGACATTTTGTCCACCTCCTCCTCATAGCCTTCCAGCACAGTGGTTGCCAAGTCCATGCGGTGCTCTAGTTGATTAGTGCGGTGGCCTATCTCTTTAAGGCCTCGCACCAAGTCAGAGGAAAGCTTGCGGGATGCTATTGTGATTTCATCTCTGACAATGGCGTGGCATTTGGCCAGCATGTCCTCTCTCTGATTCCACAGGGGGGGGACTCACCCGGTCCGTGGGGAATAGATGCAGGCTATCCACAGGGGACTCCGGGCCTGCAGCAGAAAGCTGGGTCTCGTCGTCAGGCTCCGGAGGATCGGGCGCCATCTTGGATCTTCCTCTGCCTGACGCTGGGGAGAGCTTGTTATGCTGCCGGCTCTTAGGGGGCTTTTTTGCCGACCTACGCATCACCGCCGGGAGCCTGAGATGTTCCGGAGGCTCCGGAGCTCCGTATGCAGCGTCCTCTCTGTGCCTATGTCGGATTAGGCCGGTGGTTACGTTCCAACGGGACTTTGATTTGTGCACTGATGTTGGAACAGTAAGGGGCCAACCCTAAACTGTTCCCACAAATTTGGGAGCTTGAAATTGTCCAAAAAGTCTTGGTATGATGATGCCTTAAGAGTTCCCTTCACTGGAACTAAGGGGCGAAGCCCATTCCATGAAAAACAACCCAACACCAAAAACTCCCCCTCCACAAAATACTTTGGACCAGTGCACAAAGCAAGGTCCATAAAGAGATGAATGAGCGAGTTTGGGGTGGAGGAACCTGACTGGTCTGCACAGAGTCCTGACCTCAACCCGATAGAACACCTTTGGGATGAAGTAGAGCAGAGACTGCAAGCCAAGCTTCTTGTCCAACATCATTGCCTGACCTCACAAATGTGCTTCTGGAAGAATGGTCAAACATTCCCATAGACACACTCCTAAACCTTGTAGACAGCTTTCCCAGAAGAGTTGAAGCTGTTATAGCTGCAAAAGGTGGGCCAACTCAATATTGAACCCTACAGGCTAAGACTGGGATGCCATTTAAATTCATGTGCGTGTAAAGGCAGATGTCCCAATACTTTTGGCAATATAGTGTATATACTGTTTGTGTGTATATATATATGTAGTGGGAGTTAACATTTAAGGTGGAGTATCTGGGTGGTAGTATGACCCAGATACACTAATTGTTAGGAATCTATGGCCAATTTGATTCGTGGAGGATATAATAGTGCTCAGTTCCCTGCGGCCCCTGGGTGGCACTGTCGCCTTGGGCTGGGGTTGAACCATCATTGTAGGGCCGTGCCCTTTGTGTCCTCTCGCGGCAGTAGTACGGCGGGGCGGGGAACCCGCTGTGCCTGCTGGGAGAGGGTATAGAGGGGGCGGACCCTCAGGCACCTTCAGCCTGGGGGCTGCTGTTCTGTCGTCCGCGCCCAGGTGCCCTAGGCCTCGGTGCGAGGGAGTTCGAGTTCCATCCCAGGCACCTTAGGCCTGGGGTGAGGTACTAGCAACGACCCGGGGCCCATTCCCTTCGACTGGGTCCCGCATAGGAGAAGATGCCTAGGTGGCCCACCGAGTGAGGGGACCCGAGTCTCGGGCGAGGAGAACCAGGGAGGTGACCTGGCCTGAAGATCCAGCGCAGCATTGGCTGGTGACAGTGCAGGCCCCTGGGGACCGTCCGGGATGGATCATCTCCCTAACAGGGGTCGCCATTAGAAGGTAGTTCATGTTCTATGGTCTTTGCAGAGACCCAGCTACATCAGGTCAGTGGCAGAGGCCTATTCTAAGGTCTGTGGCAGAGACCTCATCGTTCACCCGGTCTGTGGCAGGGACCAACCTCACGGTCGATGGCAGCGACCGTGCGCCAAAAGTTGTTGTGAGTTCCTAGCAACTTCTCTGATCCGAAAGGATTGTGCCCGAACCCTCACCCCACCAAGTTTGTGTTTGTATCAACCTGTCTGCTTGCAAAGAGGCATAATTATCTCTGCGGAAATAAATATAGATGTTGTACTGTCACAAAGTGTTCTACATTCACCTATCTACTGGTCATTTTTGAAGTGGAGTCTCTGGACAGGGACACAGACCCAAAGGTAAAGATGATAGCTCAAACCTCTACACACCTAAGAGGGGCGAGCTGGTGGCAGCATCTCACTCCTCCCCCTTGGTTCCCCTAGACGAGTAAACCAGCCGAAAAGAAGAAGGGAGAGAGCGGATGAGACCGCTACATATATATATATATATATATATATATATATATATATATATAGCACTACCCCCGTAGGAGCTGCTGGGCCTGTACTCTGCCTATCAACCCCTGTAATTTGGCTCGACTCCCCCTTGGCACAACTGGTCAATAATAACAATAATGTGATTGTGGACCCCTAAGAGCTATAGAGGGCCACAATGGTATCACACAACAATAAATGTAATTAAATATTGTTACCTTGTTGTGGTTTGCCTGCCACACAGCTGCAAAAGACAGAGTCCCACACAAGAAGTAGTTCGACCAAGAGGTAGTTTGTTTACTTGGTAAAGAAATAGATATCATACATGTAACATTTGACTCAAACAGATCCCTGTGAGAGTCCACTGACATACAAATACACAACAGTTCCAGGGTTTCACTTATGAACTAAAAGACCCAAATTTACCCAACTTAGGGTCAAATCTGAAGAAGTTCACGGTGGAGGAATCTCCCACTACAATGATATCTGCAGTGGGGTACTTCTCCACCAAGTCCAACCCAGCTCACTAAAACAGCACAATGGCAAGAAAGTAAATGCAAACAGTTGATTTACACGTGCAAGTTCAATAAGCTATCTGGCTCCCCCTGGTGGGCAGCTTTACTGGTATGTGTCCCACTGTATCAACCCAGTCAGTGAGCTGAACTGATGATGGATCCTAGAAAGTCTCCAGTAATCTTCGCTAGCTTTTGTTGGTGCACTTGAGTATTTGTAATCCAACAGAAAAGGTGAAGAAAGATTAAACCATTAACATGTGTGGTGAAAAGGGCAAGTGAAATGCTGATCCTTCTCAAAGCGCTAACTCACTCCTGAATGTAGCGTGTCTCTGCTTGCGGCACTGCAGTTGCCAGCTAGCGTAAGTAAAAGTATGGAAGTCACTTTCCTGCAACACAGTTAGTTTCCTTCGCTTGCCTCGCTGGTATTCTCCGACCGGGCCCTCTTGGTTCTCAGCCTCCGGACGAGTCGCGGTCCCTGGTCCTCTGCTCAGCCGCTCACAAGGCGTCGGTGGATAGGTGGGTGACTCCAGATGCTTGGGAGCGTAGATCAGTCCCCCTCCCTGGTCCGATCAGCAGGGCTGCAGCGGGAATCCCTCCGTCAGGCGATCCGGCCTCCGTCACTTTAGGCCCAGGCTTCTCCGGCCTAAGCACCCTCGCTGCAGGCCTCTTGCCTCTTGCAAGATGGCGTCCCAAGAGAACAAACACAAGCCCCGCCCTGTCTTAAATAAGTCCTCCCAGCAGGCTGTGCATGCTACCACGCACCCTAACAGCACAGTGGTGTTGTGGGCCTTGTAGTCTATTTCTGACCCATAGCAATAGAGTCTCTGTCTCTCCGCACCACAAGGTCCATCAGGCATTGTTCTTATCATAGCTGAACCAAACAAAGTGCAGCAGTATGATACAAACGGACAATGAAAAGATTTAAGTTCTTATTAGGCACAAACTGTAGTCCATAAGCTACGTGCAAAAGTAACACCTTGCTACATATATATATATATATATATATATATACAGTATATATATATATATATATATATACACATGTTATATATATTGACGTGGGGGGGAATAGAGAATTGGAACTCAGGAAGCTGGAGGTTAGATGGATCCATCGATTAGATTCTCTCCAACCTAAAGGATTGAACTCTGATTTTGATATATATTTATTTTTGTGATTATTTATTATCATTTTTGATTACATCCTATTATATGAAGTTGATTCTTTATATATATATATATATATATATATATATATATATATATATATATATATATATGACTTTAGCCCCATGTGCGATTTTGTTTATTCAATTTATCGCATATGCAACTTTGGATATATTATTCTGAGTTTTTCATTATTCTGAGTTGTCATTTGGTAATTCTAGTCCTATGTGTGATTTTGTTCATCCAATTTATCGCATATGCGACTTTGGATGCATTATTACAAGTTTTTATTTTTATTTTTATCATTTTTGTATACATGTGATGTTAGACATACATATTTCTTTATCATGCAGGGTGAAATATACCGCGGATAACTTCATGTGTTCCCACCAAGATGGATCTATATACATCATTCACATGCATTCACATGCATTTTTTGATATTATGGACTTTATATATAATTCTTCAATTTTTTCATTGTCTCATTTTTCCATTTATTGGTTTAGTTCTGTGGTTCCACTTTAGATCTGTTATGTGTAGATATTTACCGCTTGTGACTTTGTAATTCCTATGATCGCATTAGATCTGAGTAATGTGTTTGATCATGATATTGAAATTCAACTGATCGATTAATTGATTCCAGATTTTTTGTATGTTTTCTTGATTGACAATTAAACATGATTTTATTTCTTCGGTCACATCTCTGACCAGGCATAGGCATGATATTCTGAGGAAGGGTGTAATCTACAATAGCCCGAAAACGTTTACTACCATGTTTGCCTTATTATGATGTATTTTTGACATCTAAATAAATAACTTTTAAGTGCAGCAATCCCTTCGCTATTTTTTCTATATATATATATATATATATATATATATATATATATATATGTGTAGCGGGGTGCTAAATTTAGGGGAAGTGTTTGGGTGGTAGTTATGCCCAAACACCCTAATTTGTCAGGTTTTTGCAACCATTTTATCCGCAGGGAGAATATTGGTGTACAGTTCCCTGTGGCCTACAGGTGGCGCTGCCATAGTAGGCTAGGGTTGAACCACTAGTACAGGGCTGTGCTTTTTGTGTCCCCTCTCGGCAAACGTACGGTAGGGCGGGGTTAACCTGCTGTGCATGCTCGGGGAGGAGATAAAAGGGGCAGACGCTGCCTGTTCGGGTTGTGGTTAGTCGGTGGGGTCCTACCCCAGGTTCTTGTTCCAGTCCGCCCTGGGCGTCCTAGGCCCAGGGGTGGGTGTTCTCTGTTCCTGTTTCATCCTGGGCACCTTTAGTCCCAGGGTGAGGTACTACTCTGCTGTTCCTGTCCGTCCTGGGTGCGTGGACTCGGGAATTGCAGCAAAGGCCTGGGCTCAGCACCTTTGGCTGGAGCCCATCGGGGATCGAAGAGTCTAAGGGTGCCGCCTTGCGAGGGGACACGTATCTGAGTAGAGGAGGCCAGGTGAGGAACCGTTCCGAAGGACTGATGCGGTAGTCACGGTGAAGGAAAGGGTCCCGGTAACTCTCCGGAGGGATGTCTTCTCCCTAGGCCAAGGCCAAGTTCACCAGGTCTGTGATAGAGGCCTTGAGTAAAGCGTGAGTGTCATTTGGCTGCTAGTCTTGTCCTAAATAGACTATGCATTTGAGGCTGAGTCTGTTCGAGAAGCTAAACAGTGAAGTGACTGAGATTGTGCCTGGACCTCTCCCCACATCTTCTGCTGTCCTTTTTCTTGCTCCAACCTTTCTTCCTATCAAGAGACTGTTATTTGCTAAGAGAAGAAATAAACTCTCTGTTGGAGTTACAGCGAGTGTGGACATTCTATTCACTGGGGGAAACAAGTACTCAAATCTGTTATCCACAGAGGTGAGAAAACATTTTCTGGCTTGACTGTGAAATGACCCACCAACAACACCGCTCAACCTCTTAATACAGGAGGGTACGGGCTTGTGGCATGGTGTGCCCCTTCTTCCTGTGAAGAGCCGAAGAACAAGTCAGGTAAAGGGGGGTCTGTGTGCTACACGTGGGGGCTCGAGTCTGGGATTATTTCACAGGAAAAGAGGCCCAGAATTTTAACTTGTTCCCCTGTGAATTTCCGTGGAGGTCGGCCATCTTAAAAGTGACTGCGCCATGAGGAGAACCCATGCTGCGTAGTTCGTGGGCGTGCCTACAGAAGAGAAGCCCGTGATCATTGCAGGAGATGGGAGGAGTCTCGCCATGTGAAGAGTTGCACGTGGTGACTGTGGCGCCAGAGAGACAGTGCGCGATGAATCGGCAAGTGAGTGACATGGCGTCTAATGCCACATGGATACCGAGTTCAACCACCATGAATGTTACCTCCTTTGCTGCTTCCGTTATGGATACGGGGATCCGACTGAAGCCCCGGGGCCGCTTTGCGCTCTATGTATGCAGAGAAGTGGAGGCCCTTGGAGTGGTTTGTCCCGGATGCCAGGGACTGGTGGTACATCTTAAACCCTTCGGGAGATGTGAGCAGTGTAAGGAGTTCTTGTTTGAAGTGGAGCAACCTATGGAAAAGCCTCGGGCCTTCCGCCTGAACTGCCTTACAGGCGCCACCACTTTGGAAGAAGGAACCAGAGCTTCCACAGTCACACCTGCGCGCACTGTTGAGACTTGGGAGGAAGTCGCGAGTGAAAGTATTCCAGTTGTTGAGGAACCGGAGTTTGAGAGACCGGAGGATGCTGTTTCAGTCTTTACGGAATCCTCGCTCCCACCGCCCAAGAGGAAGGTCGGCTATGTTACAGCTTCCTGCGGCCATGGTAGAGTCACACCCCAGCGCTTGCCCAGATCGGATGCTTCCATGGGAAAAAGTTCCAGACTCCCGCTTCAGCTACAAGCCGTGGTAAGTCGGGGAAAGGGACCTTGGCTAAGATCCGAAATATCGGGGATGCTTGGGTCAGGGATCCCAGGGCCCTTGAACTGGTTAGAGGTGGTGATTCATCATCTACCCGGAGTTACCTGCCGGCGGAGGAATGTGATACCTCAGACCTGGAGTCAGTCTCCGATCCAGGGGATGATGTGGCCATTGATGAGTTGTTTAAGCGGAAGGGTTGGGATAAGATGCCCCTGTCCCCGTCCCGAAGGAAAGAGGACTCACCCATGTTCACTGGGGATACCACACCCCGGGTAGAGGCCCCGGAGCCTGAAGAGTAGTCTGTCCCACTGTCTACCCTTCCACCATTGGAGATGCCTGCACCTGTTGCCGAGGTGTCCAGAGTGTCACTACGGGCCCCCATAACTGGTCCGGAGGCAGTGAAAGTGCCTCGACACTTAGATACCATAGTTTTGCCAGGGACGGGAGATCGAGTGACCATGCCGCCATTGTCTCGGTTACAGAGGTTGTTCAACCAAAGAGTTGCAAGCGAGTACGGATGGGAATACCCGTACTTACCAAAATAACTTTTATATGAGGTAGAGGTCCATAGATGTCGATGGTACGTGGATTTTGTATGGACTCACTTGAAGGTACCCCAGGTCCGGAGGTACTATTCTTGTTCTGCTGCAGTTACCAAACGTTTTAAAGACTGTAAGGAGTCCTGGATGCTGGGAAGGCATATACATGCCGATAGGGTGGTTGTTTGCAGGAAAGACTAGGACAATGCAGAATACCACATAGACACGTTTGATAAGAACTGGAAGCTATTGGTATTGCCATACCCGCAATACTATCTTTAGAGACTGAACTCTTGTGTTGCCTTTTTGCTTTATTCTGGAGTGTACTCTCCTGGAGCCAAGAACTCTGACCCTTGCATAGGGTTTTTTTTTTCTACTTACTGGAAGAGCGGGAGCAGTTTTTTTCTCCCTTTCACAGTATCAAAAGACAGAGACTTTTGGGGTAGAATAGCTTAGAGAAAGGGCCAAAGGAGAAGAAACGGGAAGATTTACCCTTGGAAGAAAGAAGTTTTCCTAACAGGTGTCTTGATGGTGGCACTTCCACTAGGTGGCAGTGTTACATAACTTTTTACATTGCAGTTCAAATGAAACTTACTTTTAGAAGGGAGAGGTTTTTCTCTCGGGAGAATCTCTTCATTCTAATGTACATAGTTTAGAATGTAAATTATTGGTTGTGTGTTTTCTTCCTCTACAGGCGGACGCCGAGCAAACCACTGAGAATGGGGTGGGTTTAGCTATTGTAGACGGGAGGAGAATGTAAATTATAAATGTGTTTATGTGACATTGAGAATGTGATGTACACATGTGTTTTCTTTGTTCTTCTTTCACCTCTGCATTTAACTCCCTTTTCCCCATATTCAGGTTCCAGCACAATCTAACTTTTTTTCTTTTGTTCCCCAAATTGTTTTTTTCAGATAGTTTCTGGAATGGGCCTATGTTGACTCAGGCTTGAGAGGCATAGGTTTTCTCCAGACACCGGGGACCAGTGTCCATTAGTGGGGGGAGTATGTAGCGGGGTGCTAAATTTAGGGGAAGTGCTTGGGTGGTAGTTATGCCCAAACACCCTAATTTGTAACCATTTTATCCACAGGGAGAGTATTGGTGTACAGTTCCCTGTGGCCTACAGGTGGCGCTGCCATAGTAGGCTAGGGTTGAACCACTAGTACATGGCTGTGCTTTTTGTGCCCCCTTTTGGCAAACGTACGGTAGGGCGGGGTTAACCTGCTGTGCATGCTGGGGGAGGAGATAAAAGGGGCAGACGCTGCCTGTTCGGGTTGTGGTTAGTCGGTGGGGTCTTACCCCAGGTTCCAATTCCAGTCCGCCTTGGGCGCCCTAGGCCCAGGGGCGGGTGTTCTCTGTTCCTGTTCCATCCTGGGCACCTTTAGTCCCAGGGTGAGGTACTACTCTGCTGTTCCTGTCCGTCCTGGGTGTGTGGACTCGGGAATTGCAGCAAAGGCCTGGGCCCAGCACCTTTGGCTGAAGCCCATCGGGGATCGAGGAGTCTCAGGGTGCCGCCTTGCGAGGGGACACGTATCTGAGTAGAGGAGACCGGGTGAGGAACCGTTCCGAAGGACTGATGCGGTAGTCACGGTGAAGGAAAGGGTCCCGGTAACTCTCCGGAGGGATGTCTTCTCCCTAGGCCAAGGCCAAGTTAACCAGGTCTGTGATAGAGGCCTTGAGTAAAGCGTGAGTGTCATTTGGCTGCTAGTCTTGTCCTAAATAGACTATACATTTGAGGCTGAGTCTGTTCGAGAAGCTGAACAGTGAAGTGACTGAGATTGTGCCTGGACCTCTCCCCACATCTTCTGCTGTCCTTTTTCTTGCTCCAACCTTTGTTCCTGTCAAGAGACTGTTATTTGCTAAGAGAAGAAATAAACTCTCTGTTGAAGTTACAGTGAGTGTGGACATTCTATTCACCGGGGGAAACAAGTACTCAAATCTGTTATCCACAGAGGTGAGAAAACATTTTCTAGCTTGACTCTGAAATGACCCACCAACAACACCGCTCAACCTCTTAATACATGAGGGTACGGGCTTGTGGCATGGTGTACCCCTTCTTCCTGCGAAGAGCCGAAGAACAAGGCAGGTAAAAGGGGGTCTGTGTGCTATATATATATATATATATATATGTATGTATATATATATATTTTAGTGTCACTTTAACTTATTGAGTATTTACCTCCCAACATAATTTATAGGCAATGTTCACTTTTATGTTAGAGAATATTGCTTTTAAAAACTCATGGTAGTTAGAAAAAACAAATATAGTTGAATCCTTACACTGTCTTCAGAGTTGTTTTTGTAGGCAGGCACAAGGAATACGCACAGACATGGAACTTGCGGCATGTTTAACCAGGATGGAGATTCTACCTTATCCCAGGAGAACTGTTTACTTTGTATAGGGCAACTATTCTGTAGTACAAAGAAAGGTCAATCACATTGCAGCTGGTAGTTTTTTTCAGTTGAGTTGATGAAAAAAAAAGAAAGAATCAGTAGGCTGGTTGCCAATTTACCTGGAGTCTTTTATGTTTGATTTTTATATCACATACATTACAATTGTATATTTTTCTGTTTTAGAGATGAGTGGCTTAACTTTAGTTACAGTAGCCTAGACTGTGCCTACCCTGGGACCCATGTCAAATGCCTGGCACTGGGCCCTGCAGCATCTAGTCACTCTCTGGTGCACAATTCCCTAATGACACACCCACACGAGCATTCATCCTGTTTGCTTTTCATGTGGTTTAAAATCATGCTTAAGCCCTCTTTTTATTTTTATTGCAGACTTAACTCTGGCATTTATTCTTCCACTCAACTGATCACCGAAAATAACCATAATTGATCGGCAGTCTTTCTTTTTCATCACCAGGAATTTTCCCTATACCGTCATATAATATACCTGTGTCTGCTAGTTCAGGTATTTTCTCCATGCTGCGGTATCTGTTGCAAGCACAATAGGATTGCATCCATTTAAATCTAATATTTAACAATGAAAGGTGAGATCTTAATTGCTGAGCTGCTGTACTGTAAAGTGGCAATTGGTTAAGTCGGCAATTGTCATCTGATATTTTGGTGAAATGTAAGAAGTGTAGTGAATTTATCCCAGCATTCAGAACACTAACTGCTAATCATATTTTCGTAATACAATACAGAGAAGAACCAGCTTGTTCTGTTTATGTTAATTTTCTATCAGTGTGCATGTTCACATTTTAGTTATGCCAGTTCTGAATTTCTAGCTAGATGTACAATGCAAATTTATTGGGTCTCACTTATACAGAAATTGGGACCCCCCTTCATTTATGATGGACTTTTATTTTAGCAAACTCTGTGTATAGGGCTATGGAAAAAAACAAGCTTGTTTTATTGAAAAACAGGCAGATCTTTAGTTTGGGGCTCCTTGAAACCCCGTCTGCCCAAACACACACTTTACCTTCCAAAGCCCAAAGGAGGACTAGGGTTTCCTAATGTTACCATCTATTACCATGCAGCTCAATTAGTCCATATCCCTAAATATCACGCAAAACGTAAAATTCCACTTTGGGTTGTGCTAGAATCAATAGATTGTGTGACCCACTTTCAATAACCAATCTCGTATGGTCTAATTCCTCCAACCGTAAAAAACTAAATAATCCTATAACTAAACATACACTAGCCATTTGGGATAAATTTAAATTAGTAAATGGACTAAAATCTCCCCATATCCCTCTTTTATCGTTTCCTAAAAATCCACTTTTCTATCCTGCTTGGTCTTCTCCAACGCTGTATCTTGGCCTAGGCCGACAAGGCCCAGGCCTAGGGCAGCACTTTGCAGGGGGGCAGCACGAAAAGCGTCCCCCGCCTTGCGCTACACTTTTAGTGTAGCGCAAGTCTTCGGGCGGACTGGGTTGGGAGGCAAACCGGTCTAGTGCCCCCATAAAGCGTCCGAACTACTGCTGGTATAATACTACTAGCAGGGCCACCATCATAGCACTTTTAAACTTAAAACCGGCCACTCTCTCCTACCGCCAATTCAAACTCCTATTACAGATCACTACAGCCACAAAGCAAACAATTGCCAAAGCTTGGAAATCACCGTCCTTAATAATTGCTGAAACTAAAAATAGAGTCAATCAAGCAATGATCCATTCTAAAACAGAGGCTATAACTTAGGATAAAATATCCAACTTTGAGAATATATGGAATCCCTGGGTGACTCACTTTTTGCCTTCCAATTTTGATCCTTCCCTACTAAGACCTTGGTAATCTCGATTTATACTTCCATTCTCTGCATTCATGGTATGTGTTTATTACCATGTACTACCCCGGGGACCCCTACTACCTCTCATTTCTTTCTTTACTATCTATTTTTTTCTCCTACCTAAGATTACTTTTTCTTTTATCTTCTTTCTCTCTTTTACTTTTCCCCCTATTCTCTCTCTCTTCTTTCAATTTACTCTTTATATATTTCTGGTAGCAGAACTTTTATTTCCTTGGTTATCATTATACCAATTGTACATAGTTCCAATATGTACTATAAGATTTTAGATTCTATAATAAATTATTTCTTTTTTTATTTTTATTTAAAAACGTTACTCTTGATAATAATTAAGACCTTATTTTTTTTTATCTGAGGTCATCTTATATTACCTGGTCTAGGTTGGTTTTATCCTTTCTTATACAATGTATGACGTAACCTTTTGAGTAGTTAGATCCATGCTAAAATTGTTTTAGTTAAACTACTTTTAGTTTATGTTGTTGGAACAACTTAATATTATTACCATATATGCAATATTTTCTTTTGCTGCCACCATATGTACTTATGTATGTTAAAATTCAGTAAACAAATTTGACAAGAAATACAGGCAGATGCAAAAAAAATAATTTATTTCTTTATAGCACAGTTTAAATATATACAGTTAATATAGACAACATACATATAGGGTTTGCATTATCAGCCAAAAGATTTATTATTTTTGTTCCAATCTTGTAATCAAGACAGGCCTGCAATAAGAAAGAAATACACCCCTCGACGATGGCTAATAGGACAATAAAGGCTCAGCAGAACACTGACAAGGTCATCCTTCTATTCACTCTTATCTCTCCTCCTGACAGCATGATCACTGTCACTGACAAGGTCATGCTTCTAATCACTCTTATCTCTTCTCCTGTGTGCATGATCACCATCAGTACATACAGCAGAGCCTGATTGGCTTAGAATGCTGATTCACCCTCTCTCATGCTTCAAGTGAATGGGGCTGTACCACAACCACCCTACAACTGCAATGCACATGGCTGTGGTGTTCGCTTTTCAGGCTCGGTTCACACTGGTGCAATGCGGGAAACCCTACAATTTCAGTGTGGGTTCCTGCATCGCACCTGAATCACAGGCGGTTCACACTGGCATCTGTCAACTGCTGCGGGTGTCAATGTAAAGTTAATGACACCCCCAAATCGGTGCACAGATCGCAGTCCGAACTGCGAAATGGTGCAGGAATCAGATTGCATAGGTGTGAACACCCATGCGATCTGATTCCAGTGCGGACCAAAAAAGGGTCCTGCACCATTTTGGTGCAAATGCAATGCGATTTCAGCCATACGGTTTGTATGGTTGAATTTGCATTGCACAGACATTGCATGTGATCTGTGGTGTGAATCGCATGTGATGTCTAACATCGCACCAGTGTGAACCCAGCCTTAGGGTTAAGACAGGCACTGAAGAGGTGTCAGAATGCCTCCTCACCACTTGTCAAATGCCCCCTGAAAAGCAATCTACCTCAGATTCCTCTTTAGAGTGCTAATACAAGTGTAAATGAGCCCTAAAAATTATAAATGAAAACATAGACACAGTTAAAGTGTATGTAAACTCTAACAATCGATTCCACTTATTTTTTTCCCTTTTGGTCTGTTAAATACACGATTGAAAGCATCTTATTATATCCTTACGAAATAAAAAAAAATGGCATTCATCCAGACAGAATTTTTGTGAGCTTATAACTTTCCGTGTTCTCTGCCTCTGGACTGTTGTCAGTTAGCATTGTCTCCTGCTATCTCTGTAGACTACAAAAAACCTCCCCCTGTTATGGAAAGGATAGGGAGGTGTTATGCAGTCCTAAAACACTCGGGGGTTGATTTACTAAAACTGGAGAGTGCAAAATCTGGTGCAGCTCTGCATAGAAACCAGTCAGCTTCCAGGTTTTTATGACAAAGCTTAATTGAACAAGCTAAAGTTAGAAGCTGATTGGCTACCATGCACAGCTGCACCAGATTTTGTACTCTCCAGTTTTAGTAAATCAACCCCTCATTGTCCTAGACTGAGTACGGTTGTCCCCTTAGGACAGGATTTAGTTCATGGCAGGATTACCAGGTTAAAGTCAAGGAGAAAACACCAAGTTGTTGAGGGGAGGGGGTGCTACCGCAGGACTTGGACACCAAGTTCTTGAGCGGGGGGTGGCTATCGTGGGACATTGATGCCGTTCACGGGAGGGGGGGGCGCCGATCGCACGATATTACAGTGGACATGCGGGGGGGGGAATGTCTTACCTCCTCCTCCCGTGCTGCCTCCTCGAGTCCTCTGGCTCCTCTTTCTGCTGTTCTGCCCTTCTGATGGGGCCCCAGGACAGCTCGGGGGCCCCAAGCAGCTGCTTTGTTTTCCTGTCCGATTCCGACGCCCCTGCTCTATGGACCAGCAAACTGCAATACTATCAATTTTTGTTAGATAAACTTCAAGTATGGAAATGAAGAAAGTTGTTAGACTGAGCCCATAAATAATTCAAATGTAAATGCTTGTTCCTGGTGTAGGTGCACAGGCATCATCAGAGCTTTGGGGAAAAATAAGTAAATAAGACACTGATGTAGACATAGAAATGAAAGACATTAGTGTGATAAGAGCTGGCTGTTCCTGTAGATGAAATGGTCTGGGCTTTCACTTTGGATGGCATTCTGTGAAAGCAGTCAAAACAACTCCGATTAAATCATCTCACATTTTCTGTGTGCTCCGTCCGCTGTCACTGTCAGTAAAAGTGACTGTGGACTGTCTGAAACAAAAAAAAAAAGTACATTTCCATTTAAAAAAAAATTAAAAACTTTATTTTATTTTATTTGTAAAACAGAAATAGAAACCTTTCTGTTACCTATATTCATTATATAAAATACTAACTAAAAATGTATGTTAAATCAGTTAAAACCCCAGAGGTGCTTACAGGTACACACGCAGCTTAACAACACTTTAAACTGTTTTATGCAAAGTTTAGAATCGACCCAGCAACAAACAAAGCCGGTTTTGTATTTGCTAAATAAAGCATGAAAGAAGAGTGACAAAAGTGGGAGGGCTTGAGCCTGTCCGGACAAAGCCGGGAGGAGTGGTCCTTCTGCAATGGAAATACAGTTCAGTGGTCCCGAATTGATATGCTCATCCTTTAAACCCCTGGGGCTTGGAGATCACAGGGCCAGAAAGTCCATCAAAGGGCATTTTTTCTGCATTGATCCAACCTCGAGCGGAAGGTTGGTGGGGGCAGCTGTATTTTATGGGGCTTCATGGAGGGTTCCTTTCTTTCTTAATGTTAAGGTCAAAGTAAAATGTATAGTACACACACAAAACACATAAACAACACATGAAATATAAACATTATAACATAAAACATTAGAAAACAATTATGTGTGATATTCATGTAGGTGTTATCGTTGGAGACTTTCAATATAGTTTTACAGTAAAAAAAAAAAATATATATATATATATATATATGTTTTATATTAACATTTATGCCTCTGTTTGTACTTTTTAAAATGGTAAACTTTGAACTGATACTTTTCTAAGCAGAGCTGGATTACAGTATTCAGAAAATTACAAATCAAAATAGAAACTTCTTTCACTTTTTGCATTCTTTTTTCTTTTGCTCAATAATTGGCAATGAAAGAAATAACATTTGAGTGCTTTCCTCGTTTTTTTGCCAGCAGCCTAAAGTTGAAAACCCTGGAAATTGTTATTCAAACAGTGATGCAGAATTATGTTATAAAATTATCCTGAAATTGAAATGACTCATCAATAACTTTTATCAAATTAGAAACCGACAGCACACCAGGGGTATTTTTTTTTAAATTATGGACAGATTTCCTTATAATTATAATGTTTATAAAAATAAAAAAAGATCTGATTTAAAAAAAAATTATAATTTTTTTATGTTTTTACAAATATTAAAGTGTGTTTAAACTCTCATTTTTTTTAACCGTAGAAAGAAAAAGGAAGTATTAGAACACCTGCCAGGTTTTATTTCTGACTGTGTCCCTACTAGGGGATTCAATTTATCCTGGGGACTGGGACAGTGTGAAGGAGTGGAAGAGAGGGAGGGAAAATCCAAAAATTTGAGTTGTCACCAGAAAAGATATAAAGGGAAATACCTCCAGTGGGGACACTTGTTTAGGAGACTCAGTAAGGAGATGCTAGTCTTCATCAAGCTTTAACACGGGCCCCTCATTGCATTCTGTTATGATTTTGACATGGACTGCTCAAGCCATGAAGAAGAGGAGGCTTTTTTTTGCAGAAACACCTTGGATGTATTTGATGCTTTTAACCATCAAATGTTTCAAAGGATAATAAACTTTTGTACCAGGTTCCTCTCCACACACATCCAAGGATTTACTGTCTGGTGAGAGGTAGCAGCCTAGGACCAGAACAAGGTCTACAAACACACTATCGGGATCTGTTGCTTTGAAGGAAAATGCACCTTGGGGTATATCCATTAGACAGATTTTTTTTACATCTATCTGTCCAGTGCTATCATACATGCATTAGGCAATTGTCTGAGAGGGATCTCACTCACTTTGGAGAATTGTGTCTACAGGACAGGAAATCTGCCCAAAGAGACACAGATAGCAAACTTTCTCTAAAATCAAGAAAAATCCACAGCTACTTGTCCTTACACCCATTATTATTTCTGAAAATGGCATAGTGCCCAACTGTCCCTGATTTCGAGGGATTATCCTTGAAACCGGAAGTACTCCGGTCACCATATTATTGGAGTCGCAGACAAGGACAACTTTGGATGTGTGACTTCCGGTCTCTTGCAAAATGGCGGCCGCAATACTTTCCAGTACAATTTTTTTTACATTTTTTTACATTTCCGGCTACGTGGCTACTTAAGATGGTCAGACCTGCAGCATCAGTGATAGGCAATTTCCCTGATAACATGCTAGAGCATGAAACGTGTCAGGGGGGGCCTACGTACTGATGCTATCACCACTGCTTTCTCATAGAAGGAGCGGTGGCATGCTATATACGTTTTTTTAGCCTTTTTGTATTATTATTGTATTATTATTTTTGTATTATGCTGCAGCTGTTTTTACCCTGATTTAAAATAAATACTGCACTATATGAGCATTTTTGGGCTCCCATGGGTGAGTCTTTTTTTATATAGTGCTTAATCCTATCGTGGACCACCATTCTACCGGCACTCCAGGATAGGATGTCTCAAAGTAACTTCTTAAGGCGTATCAGCACTATTTATCTGGTGAGTGCATAGATTGGTGGAGGTGCACATGTTGTGACGAATTGTTTCCAGACACACCGGGTATTTTACTTCTTTGCTGAGTTGTTTTCATTTTCTGGTAAGCGAAAAACTTATCAGGCATTTTGTTGGAGTTATTCACTGAGGATTTGATCAAGTCATGGATATATCATAGGACTGTTATATATTGATTCACTGCATCACAGGAAGCACTACACATCTTGTTGGTTTATATGTTTATTTGAAGGTTGTATGTTTACCTTTGTGTCATCTGCTCTAAAAATACACTGAGCTCACTTTTTCTTTTTTGATTTTCCCATCTAAACACTATAGGCGTGTGTATAGGGTGTGCTGGGTGTGCCTGGGCACATCCTAATTCCCTTTGTGGTGTCGATTCCCACTGCTTTCTGGCGATCCCTGTCTTCCACCTGCAGTGCTGCCAGCTTCCCTTCTCTCCCGCCTGCTGTTGCTATGGGGGATGTTTCAGGATGGATAAATGAATGAACAGAGTGATCTGTACCGATTGCCCCAGTGTTCATTCTTAAATGAAGGAAAGTAAACTATTTACTATGCTTCAGTTTGTGAATGAACAGGAAGCCGCTCAGCACAAAGCACTTCCCATTCGTTTACTGTCCAGTGCAGCTGAGGCTGCAGAGAAAGGGACTGGGGAAGCTCTGTGTCCAGTCCCTTTCTCTCTGTTTAGAACCTTGATATTTCACAAAGCCCCCCCCCCCAACAGGACTCCTAAAAAATTGTAAAAGAAACAATAAAAATTATAAAAATAAAAACTACTGACACCATCTATTGCGCTGCTAACACCAATCTCTGCTCTGCTGACACCGTCGACCGCTCTGCTTATATACACGCATATGTGTTTGTGCTCTGGGGTGCACACCCTAATACAATAGCCTGAGCACACCAATGGTAAACACAGATGTGGTCAGTAACAGGAATACATGCTTGTAAAAGGTTTTAATTGCAGTTTTGTCTCCTTTTTAGTCTTATGGAATCTGTGCATGAGAAAAGTGCAGCAATATCACCTATGTTCAGCTACCGTCGCCGATAGAATATTTAGATAGAATTGCAGCTTAGGGTGTAACTTCCTTAAAGTGGAAATTACCCCATCTATTCTTTACAGCCAAGGAAGCTGCCATCCTATTCCCTGATGGATTTATAGTTGCCATAGTGCTGCACATGTGATCAGTCATGACACCAGCCATTTGATGGCTTGACAGCTTGGTTGAGAGCACAAGCAACTGTGACAGTTATCATTCATGGCATGTAACGGTTTTGGGAAAATGTTAAATTAGTGGATTTAATTCGACTTTAAGAGATTTATTGGTTAAAATGCTGTTCTGTTAAGATTCTTGAGAGTACAAGTGTGCTGACTATGTAGTGCAGAATAATTTTGCTAGAGCCTGAAAAGAACGCTTTACTGAATGTATTTATATGTTATGTGCAGATGTAGCAGAACATGTTTTAAAATTATTTAGAATATACTTGCAAAGTAACTTATATGTATGTGCACATACACATAGAAAGCATTTATTAAAGAAAATCTAAAGCCAAAACTTTTTTTATTTTGGCTGGAGTAGGGTATAGTTACAACCTCTGACTGTTTTTTTGCCCTCTATGTCCCTTTGGGAAGATAATTTTTTCACTTTCTGTCCTATAGACACAACAGGATGTGAGGGTAATTTTTTCCATTTTTTAGACAGAATGGTGAACATGCAACTGGCCCATCTAAAGATTTCTCCTCCATAACATCCTCTATTACATTTCTGGTGTCCACTTTAAATGTTGGATTTTCAGACTTACAATCCCAGGATGATTGGTCACCAGGACAAATAGGGAAACAAAGAGAGAGAGAGTAAATCCAAACTATGTCAGTGGTGGAGAGATTAGAAATTGAGAGAAATTGTAACCCCACATCGCTCTATTCAAAGCTGAAAAAAATGTTTTACATACACTTAAGCTCTGCACACATCTTACTACTGTAGTCTAAGCCAACTTCAATTTCTGTTTACAGAAGGGGTGGCATACCACAGTACAAAAAGTATTAACCCATCAGTCTGCTCAGCAAGAGCTTTAGTAAACATGAATATATGGAGTCTCAGAGAAGGTTTATGTTGATTTTTTATTAAAACACAGACAGAATTACCAGATTGCCAGTCCTGGAATTGGATAGATTTATAGACCTTAAATCCCCACTTTGGCCAAAATATATCTCCCTATAGATTTCTGCTGCTCTGTATTTTCCAGGATTTATCCAAAAGTGTGATGTCACGCACGCGTAGGCATTTCAGGCAGAAGACAAGGATAAGATAAGTATGAATCTTCTTTCTTTATAGGCATGTTTTGTACCCAGTAACATTGGGTGATTTTTAAAGAGGAAGAAGCCTGAGTAGCATATGCAGGTCTTGTATTTTAATAAAAAGTCTACTTTAATTTTAGCGTTAGGTTCTAACAGTGGTGAACAAAGTCAACAAGAGGACCCTGTGCACAAATGTATGACATCTTCCCCCAAAACAGTAACAATGGTTGCTTGCTAAAACAACTGTTATTTTTAGCAATGAGGGTCAATGAGAGCTGAAACTAACATCCTCATGGCTGAAAATAAGTATCCTAATGGCAAGATTGTAAACGAAATATAATGAATGAGGTCCATAGTGTGCACAGTTATAGCCCAACTCTGGGCTTAGGGCCCCATTTGCATTCTCCTCCTCTGTTTTCATGATATCACGGGTCCTCACTCCTCCTCACTATCTGTTCAGCTCCTAAAACCTGCAGAAAGCTGTTACACATCATTCAACCTACTTCCTGTGAGTCCTTATTGGGATAGCACCAGAGATCAGCCAAGTATAGCTCCCAGAGCTGTGTTTTTTTTTTTTTTTCATGGATCCTCCTGAGGACTAAGATTTTATTGTATTTGCCCCAACTGGAGTTTGGCTTTACCTTTGGGCTAAACCTTTCTGCCTCTGCATGCCATTAGCATATCAACTGTTCTAAAGCAGGACATCTTAGTTCAATTAGGGGAAGCTAGTCTATCAAGCCTTGATTTAGGCCCTCTAGTGCATTTCAGGGTTATCTTACTAACATCCATTGCTCAAGTCCTGAAGAGATGGGAAGGTCTTTTCCCACAAAACTTGTTGGCTGTATCTGATGCTTTTAACCAATAATCATTTCAAAAATACTTTTTAAGTAATAAAATCCTTTGTACTAGGTGCTTGTTAATTCACCTCTACAAGCTGATTGTCTATTAAACATTTCAAATATTGTGTTTAGAGTGGTAGCAGCCTAGCACCAGGACAAAGTCCACTTACACTATACTTTCACTGCAGATCTGCTTCCTTAAAAAAAGTGCACTTCATTATATATCCATTAGGACCAATTCCCACTTTTGTTGATCCAGCAGTATTATGCCGCATACACACGGCCGGAATTTCCGACAAACTTTTGCTGTCGGAATTTCTGATGAACTTAGATAGAGAGCAGGTTCTCTATTTTTCCGTCGGAAATTCCGACGGAGGTTTTTCCGTTGGAAAGTCCGGCCGTGTATACGCAGCAATGAACACACATCAGACAATATTCAGAGGGAATTTGCACAAGTTCAATTTGCTAATGGTTCGACAAACTCTATTTGACATTCAGCAAATCCAAACATAGTGGTGAATCCCATTGAAGTAATCACATTCTGGAAATTTTTGTGGCTAATAGCAAAACTACTGTAACAAAAAGCAAACTAGATGAACATGAGGGCCAATGCAAAAAGAAAAAAAAACAACTTTTTTTTTCCTTTTTTTAACCACTTTCTTACCGGGCCATTGTAATATGACACCGGCAGGAACCCTCCCTCCCTCCGGCTGGACGTCATATGACGTTCCTGCTTCCTGGCTGTCTAGGGGGCGCACGCGCCCGCCGCATCGCTCAGGACCCGGTGTGCGTGCCTGGCGGCTGCGATGTCGGCAGGAGTGTGGATCTGTGTGTGTAAACACACAGATCCACCTCCTGTCAGAGGTGAGGAGACCGTTGTGTGTTCCCAATACAAAGGAACACACATCGGTCTCCTAACTTTGTGAGTCCCCTCCCCCTACAGTTAGAATCACTCAATAGGGAACATATTAACACCTTCAGCGCCCCCTGGTGTTAACCCCTTTCCTGCCAGTCACATTTACAGAGTAATCAGTGCAGTTTTATAGCACTAATCGCTGTATAAATGTGAATGGTCCCAAAAACGTGTCAAAAGTGTCCGATATGTCCGCCACAATGTCATGGTCACAATAAAAATCGCAGATCGCCGCCATTACTAGTAAAAAAAAAAATGCCATAAATCTATCCCCTATTTTGCAGACACTATCACTTTTGCGCAAACCAATCAATATACGCTTATTGCGATTTTTTTTATCTTTCAATATGTTTATTGTATGTTATCAGAAAGAACAATAAACCATATAATAAATGTGGTGATCATATGACCATACAACAAGAAGTCAAGGAAAATTAAGTCTAATAGTAAACAATAGCGGTGAAACAATAATTTGCAAATTTTTTTACCAAAAATATGTAGAATACACGTTGGTCTAAACTGAGGAAAAAAATTGCTTTTTTTTTTTTAATTGTGATATTTATTAAATCAAAAAGTAAAAAAATATTGTGTTTTGTTTTCAAAATTGACGCTCTTCTTTAGTTTATAGCGCAAAAAATAAAAACCACAGAGGTGATCAAATACCACCAAAAGAAAGCTCTATTTGTGGGGGAAAAAGATTTCATTTGGGTACAGTGTTGCATGACCGCGCAATTGTCATTCAAAGTGCAACAGCGCTGAAAGCTCAAAATTGGTCTGGGCAGGAAGGGGGTGAAAATGCCCGGTATTGAAGTGGTTAAATACCGTACAGCAGGGAGAGGGTCTTTTCATGTGGCTTCAAGGGTAACATTAAAAAAAACACAAATCCTTTGAATAACATGCCTGGGGGGATATCTTGAAGCAGTACATAGTAAAATGTAACAGTACAGTTTTCACAGGCAAACAGGTCGTTTTAGAGTGTTTTTTCATCAAACAGTAATAGGCCTGGTTTGACTAGCAGATTTAAATTGGCCAGTAGTTAGTTGAGGCTGTCCTTGATGGCTAATTTATATAACTTTAATTGAGAATTAGAAGACCACAGACCATCCAGCAGTGAAAAATTGGCAAGCAGCAGGACATTTGGTAAAGACAAAGAGCACAAGCTGGGGCTTTACTAAAAGAATTAACCACTTGCTACCCAAGCCAATTCTGTAGAATAAAATGGTGGCTGTTGCAATTTGTTATGTCACACAATATTTGTGCAGCGGTTTATCAAATTCAAGTTTTCAGGAAAAAATAGACTTTAATTAATTTTAGTGAATGCAAAAACACAACTCAATCTCCAATTTTTTGGTAAATTATAAAATATGATGTTACTCCGAGAAAATAGATATCATGTCAGGCTTTAAAATTGTGCACTCCCATGGAATGGCGACAAGCTACGGTACATCAAATTATTCATAGGCAATGCTTTAAAAGCCTTTACAGTTTACCAGTTTAGAGTTAAAAGTTAAAAGAGAAGTATGGGAAAAAATGTTTTCCTATAATCATACTAACTTAAGTGGATGCAGCATCGGTCCAATGCTGCATCTGTCCCCCACTGCCTCTGCACTCAGAACCGAGCCATCAAACACCGCTGATGGCTCGGTTATCTCAGCTCCCAGAGGAGAGAGCTGCTGCCTGTCAGTCAGCAGCTCTCCTGCTCGGCTCCTCCACGCTCATTGGAGCACTAAGCTGTGGAGGGGCGGGGGACGGCCGTCTCAGCGGCTCGCTGAGAGGCTGGGACGCCCACCAGTCCAGGCACCTGGTGGATCCAGACTTCCAGAGTCAGGATGACGCAGTGCCTGTACTGATCTGTGTGATGTCAGCAGAGAGCGGACTTCAGACCGCTCTCTGCTGAAAACAGGTCACAGGAGTGCAAAACGAATTGCTGGACTTCTCCTTTAAATGGGAGGTCTGGCACTAAAATTATTGCTCTCACCCTGACGATGCCTCACGTGTGGTGGTGCGATCACTGTATCAATATATGCTTTGCATTTGCGCATAAGCACGGAGGGGGGAGATTGCTTTAAATTTTTCGTTTTTTATTTATTTTACTGAAATTGATTTTTTTTTACACTGTCTCTTTAATTTTTTATCAACTTAATTACTAGACTTGTGCACAACGGAAAAATTTGTTTAGTTTCGGTTCGTTTCTTGTGCACAATGGAAAAATTTGTTTCGTTTCGGTTAGCTTCTTTTCGGTCCTGTTGATTCGTAATCGTTCGTAATTTTGCTAGACGGGATTTTTCGTGTTCGGACTAATTCGTATTTTCGCAAGCGACATTTTTCGTTGAATCGGAATGATTCATATTAATGTAAGCCTTATTTTTAGTTGATTTATAATTTGTACTTTCGGTAGAGTACATTGTTTTTTGTTGATTCTGGACACAACTCCTACTTTCGTAACTTTTTTTGGGTTCGTTGATTCGTAATTTTCCGTGTCTCTCTCACAACAACGCTGCCTATTATGCCTAATGTGCTTCGAATGGATTTGTACTTTTCTAAATACATAGCGGTTATTTGTAACGATTCGAAATCTCGTATTTTACTTTCATTTTTTACATGCGGCTATAGCCTCCGCCCCTGTACACCATTTTGAGAGGGAGTTCAGCACGGTGAGGGAGAAGCAGAGAGCAGAGCAGAGTGTTATTGTGTTTCGAATGGATTCTAAATCTCGTATTTTACTTTTGTTTTTTACATGCGGCTATAGCCTCCGCCCCCTGTACACCATTTTGAGAGGGAGTTCAGCACGGTGAGGGAGAAGCAGACAGCAGAGCAGAGTGTTATTGTGCTTCGAATGGATTCATACATTCGTAACTTTTTTCTCAACGAATTATGCCGAAGACATTCGGGCATTCGCTATTTGCGATATAATTTATTTATGATTCGGTTTTATTCATAATTGCTTTGTTTGGAAATTCGAATGCTTCCGAATGTCCGAAAGTTGCTAAATTCGGACGAATTTCGATTTGTTACAAAACAAATTGCACAAGCCTATTAATTACCATCACAAGGGATGAAGAACATCCCTTGTGATCGCATTGGCAGTGACAGATACTTTTTATTGAGAGATTTGGGGTCTATTAGACCCCTAACCTCTCCTTTGCCCTCTGAAGCAGACAATCAAACTGAGATTGGTTTGATTGGCTCCTTTACTAACTGATGACAGCTAGTAAACAAACCATAACTGCAAGTAACAAAATCTTTGTCGCTTCTAGTTTTATACACCATAGAGATGATCAGGGAATGAATGTTCCTCCTTCTTCTCTATGGTAAACTGGTCCCGACCACCCACAGCAGAAAGCTGGCAGGTGGTGGTGGGAGGGGACCCCCTTCCGCCCCCTGAAAAAATTGTTCAGGCAGCTGCAGCCATGCTCCTGGTGAAAACAACTCAAAACCAAGGACACATGGGCAAGTCCTATTGTGGGAAGTTAAGATACTGGGGAGTATAAGACAGTGTTAATCTGGCCAGCAACAGGACAGTTTTAATCAGGGAGTAAAATACCTAGAAAGTTTATGCTTAACTTTTATTTTATCCTGTGGAGGGAATTCGGTGAACATGAGTGATAAAATGTGAGTTGGATTATATGCACACTGTTTTAGCTCCTCATTTTTTTCTTTCAAATGATGCAGAAATGTGCTGAAAACAAAGAGCAGCTTCAAGACGGTTAGTAACAAGTAAATGTTGAGCTTTGAGCAACCCAGAATACCAACCCCTGAAATAAAAAAAAACGGAGGCTTGCTTACAAAAATTAGTTTCATCTAAAATTAAGGCCCTATCAGGCTCTATCAAATAGAATAAAAGGTTATATACCCCCGAAATATCAGCACCCTGAGACAAAAGCCAAGTTTTTAACCTCTTCCACGGCCGCTGTGTGCAGAATCACGTATATATACGTGATTCTGCACTTCTGGGTTTAGGGCACAAGCGCGCCCCGCCTGAGGCTCGCTCCCACTGTGATTTTACACAGCGGGAGCTGATCAGCGGGTCCCTTGGACCTGATGTTCACCATGACCAGCCGGTCGTTTGTTACACTGACAGAATGCCAGTCTGTCTATGTCAGTACAGAAGACATGGATCCTGGGTTTCTGTTAAGCAGAAACACAGAACCATGTCATCCAGTAGTAAAAGCACCTCCCCCACAGTAACCAAGCACTGGTCAGGCACACAGTTAACCCTTTAATCGCCCCCGATGTTAACCCCTTCCCATCCAGTGTCATTAGTACAGTGACCGTGCATATTTTTAGCACTGATCACTGTATTAATGTCACTGGTTCCAAAAAAAGTGTCAAAAGTGTCAGTTAGGTGTCTGATTTGTCCACCACAATATCGCAGTCCCATTATAAGTCGCTGATCACGCCATTACTAGTAAAAAAATATATATATAGCTCATAGTTTGTAGACGCAGTAACTTTTGAGAAAACCAATCAATATATGCCTATTGGGATTTGTTTTACCAAAAATATGTAGCAGAATACATATTGATGAAGAAATTGTATTTTTTACATTTTTTTATTGGATGTGTTTTAGAGCTGAAAGTAAAAAATATTGTTTTTCTTTCAAAATTGTCGGTTGTTCTTTGTTTCTAGCACAAAAATTTAAAATCGCACAGGTGATCAAATACCAACAGAAAAAAGCTCTATTTGTGGGGGAAAAAGTACAAAGCTTTTGTTTGGGTACAGTGTCGCACGACTGCACAATTGTCAGTTAAAGCAACGCAGTGCCGGATCTTCAAAATTGGCATGGTCAGGAAGGGGGGGAACCTTCCAGAGGTGAAGTGGTTAAAGCAGACTTTCATCCAAAAGTGGAACTTCCACTTTAAGCACTCCTCACCCCCTTGCATGCCACATTTGGCATGTAATTTTTTTTGGGGGGAGTGGGACTTCCTGCCCCACTTCCTCCTTCCGCCCAGAGACTGCCTCTGCAACTCCTCCTGTCGCCTTAGGCGTCCCCTCTCTCTAGACAATCTCCTGGGACACGTGACAGGTCCCAGGAGATCGCCTGTCCACTCAGGGAGTGCAGCGCCGCTTGAGCATGCGCAGTGCGTGCCCGGCCGTGAAGCCGAAAGCTGTCACGGCCGGGTGCCCACAGAGTGAATGGAGGCGCCGGCAGAGAGGGGGGAGAGGAGCGACGCTCCGGGCGGCCGCATCACTGGACTGTGGAGCAGGTAAGTGTCTGTTTATTAAAAGTCAGCAGCTATACTTTTTTATTCTCAAATCATCCACAAAATGAAAAAAAAACAGACAGAAAAGCCCTCAGTAAAAAAAAATGCAGCAAAGAGGTTGATTGCTCAACGAGCTAGCAATCAGAATTAAAGTACAGTTTCCTAACTGAATCTAACCCCTCCCTATACAATTGTCAACTTTCTCTGCGCTTTGCGCACATCACCTTTCAATACAGTGATGCTATGGTTGTTGTGTCCCCTCCTTTTATAGTGAGGGGGCTGGCTTATCAAAAGAAAACCTTATTAGCCTTTGTGAGGGGTTCACTCGGTAGCGGGTGTGTGTGACCCCCTGGTTGGGCTCCCCACACAAAAACAGGGCCAGCAGACGGAGGTTGTGGTTTTCAAAATCAAAAGGTGCGGTTTATTTCTCTATGTACAGTGACAAAAACACAGCAAAGCCAAAAAGAAACATAAACAAAATAAATCCTGGTCAGCGTGACCTCTGACTAAACATGCAGGTTTCCTAAACTAACAACTGGGATCAGCCTGGTGCTGTCCTAGTCCCTAAGTCCCTGGTTTAGTAAAAGTCCAAACAAATAGCCACACAGGCTTTGCCTCACCGCACAGGGGTTCACTCTCCCTAGACAGTCCACACAGGTCTGGGTCCAGGCATGAGCTAACATCTAATGAAGCTGGGAGTTCTTATAGAGGCCTAAATGAGCTGACAAGCTTCAGCTGGTCTCATCAACTCCCTGTCTGCACGACGCCCAGCACTCTCCCTAGAGGTATGAGTCATCCATGAGCCTACTAGCCTCAGCTGGGCTTATACAACTCTCCCTAGAGGTATGAGTCATCCATGAGCCCACTAGCCTTAGCTGGGCTTATACAACTCTCCACCTAGTTGTATAAGTCGGCGTAAAGCCTGAATCTGGGAGAAATATATCTACCCCCCTGGATGCAACCAGGTGACTTTACCTTCCTGCTGTCACATACCCCCCCCCTCTTGTTTTAACCTTGGGGTTGGAACGCCAGCAATCAGGCATTCATGTACTCGAGACAAAGCATCCACATTCCCCATTTGAACGCCAGGGCGATGCTTTACTGTGAAGTTGAATTCCTGTAGGGCCAGGAACCACCTATTCACTCTTCTATTTGTCTCCTTGTTTTGAGCCATCCACTTTAACGGAGCGTGATCCGTAACCATGTCAAAGTGCCTACCTAGCAGGTAGTACCGAAGGGAATCTAGAGCCCACTTCACCGCTAAACACTCCTTTTCAACGGTGGCGTAATTTATCTCATGGGACTTCAACTTCCTGCTGAGGTAAATGACTGGGTGCTCTTCCCCGTTCCAGACCTGGGACAATACTGCTCCTAACCCCACATCTGACGCATCACTTTGTACGACAAAGTCTTTAGAGAAGTCGGGTGAGTACAACACTGGCTGGCTACATAAGGCTTGTTTCAAGAATTGGAATGCTGCCTCAGCCTCGGGGGTCCATTTAATCATGACCGACCCTTTCCCTTTCGTCAGGTTGGTTAGGGGCACAGCCTTAGAAGCAAAGTGGGGAATGAAGCGCCGATAATAACCCGCGATTCCCAGAAAGGCCCGTACCTGCTTCTTGCTGTTGGGACGTGGCCAACTCTGGATGGCCTCGACTTTGTTGAGTTGGGGTTTTATCACTCCCCTGCCAATGGTGTACCCAAGATATTTGGCCTCCTCCTGCCCAATGGTACACTTCTTGGGGTTAGCCGTAAACCCCGCTTCCCGGATAGAGTCTAGGACTGCTTGCACTTTTGGCAGATGTGAGGCCCAATCTGTGCTATGGACAATTACGTCATCCAGGTAAGCCGCAGCATACTTCCGATGGGGCCTCAGTATCTGGTCCATTTTCCGCTGGAATGTGGCCGGCGCATTCTGTAACCCGAACGGCATTCTCTTATATTGGAACGCCCCGTCTGGGGTTACAAATGCGGTTTTCTCTTTGGCCGACTTGGCCAGGGGAATTTGCCAATACCCTTTTGTGAGGTCAAGAGTCGTCATGTATCGGGCTGTTCCCAGCCGGTCGATCAACTCATCTATACGTGGCATGGGGTAGGTGTCAAATTTTGTAACTTTGTTCAACTGACGAAAATCGTTACAAAATCGCCAGCTCCCATCCGGTTTAGGCACCAACACAATGGGACTAGACCAATCACTTTGGGACTCCTCTATCACCCCTAAGTTCAGCATTTTCTGTACTTCCTCCCGTATTGCCTCCCGTCGGGCCTCTGGGATCCGATAGGGTTTTAACTTCACCCTTTCACCGGGCGGGGTAATAATATCATGCTCTACCCCAGATGTTTGTCCCGGCAGCTCAGAGAACACCTCCTTGTTGCGAAGCACAAACTCCTTAACCTCCTGTTGTTGGGGTTGTGACAAGGTGGCTGCTATTCCAACCTCCGGAATCACGCAACCAGTTTGAGCTGGTGACCAAGTTTCTGCGACTAGGGACTCTCTATCCCTCCAGGCTTTCAACAGATTAACGTGATATATCTGTTCGGGCTTTCGCCTTCCTGGTTGTCTGACCTTGTAATTCACTTCGCTCACTTTTTCCATTATCTCGTAGGGGCCTTGCCATTTGGCAAGGAATTTACTTTCAACCGTAGGGACAAGTACCAATATCCTATCCCCCGGGGAAAAGGTACGGGTCTTGGCTCCACGGTTGTACACTCTCTGCTGTGCCAACTGCGCTTGGGCCAAATGTTCCTTCACGATGGGCATTACCTGTGCAATTCGATCTTGCATCAGGGCGACATGCTCAATCACACTCCTGTGGGGAGAACTCTCACTTTCCCAAGTTTCCTTGGCAATATCCAACAGCCCTCTTGGGTGTCTCCCATACAGTAACTCAAAGGGGGAGAATCCCGTAGAGGATTGGGGCACCTCCCTAATAGCAAACATCAAATAAGGAAGTAGACAGTCCCAATCCTTTCCATCTCTATCCACCACTTTCTTCAACATTTGTTTTAAGGTTTTGTTGAATCTTTCAACCAGCCCATCGGTTTGGGGGTGATACACAGATGTACGCAATTGCGTCACTTTGAACAATTTACACAGCTCTTTCATAACTCGGGACATAAAGGGTGTACCTTGGTCCGTAAGCAGTTCTTTACAAATACCCACCCGGCTAAAAACAAGAGATAGCTCTTTGGCTATGGTTTTGGCCGAGGTATTTCTGAGAGGGATCGCTTCTGGATAACGGGTGGCATAGTCCATTATAACCAATATGTACTGGTGCCCCCTAGCGGACTTGATTATAGGACCTACCAAATCCATTGCGATTCTCTCAAACGGGACCTCAATGATGGGTAGAGGGACCAGCGGGCTACGGAAATGTGGCATCGGGGCCGACCTCTGACACACAGGGCAGGAGGAACAATAATTTTCTATGTCCTTCATCACCCCAGGCCAATAGAATCTCTGTAATACCCTCTCTCGGGTTTTCTCTGTCCCCAGATGACCTCCAAGAATGTGCCCATGGGCCAACTCCAACACCAACTTCCTGTAAGGTTTGGGCACCACAAGCTGCTCAACGGTTTCTTCTGCCCTTTTTGCCACCCGATACAGTAGGTCCTTCTCTACGCTGAAGTATGGGTAAGTGCAGGTATTATCTGGGTTCACTAACTCGCCATCTATTTCCACTACGTTTTCCCGTGCCTTTATTAGGGCGGGGTCTTTTAACTGTTCTGTGGCAAAATTTTCCCTGTGAACCTCCAGATCAGAAAACTCCACAGACGGTAGGTTTTCGTCTGAGGAGGTGGGCTCCTCTCCAGTTTCTTGAGTCTCCCCTGCCAATACTGACAAGGGAAATTCTGGAGAGTCCTCACCACTCTCAGAGGAGTTCTGGCTATCACATTCCTGGTACATAGGGGCACCAGTGGGGGGCTCAGGATCATCCCACAGTTCCCAGAACTTCGGAAAATCCCTTCCCACAATGGCATCATGCGGTAATTGAGATACTAACCCCACTGGATGAGAGAGGGTACCTTTGGGGGTCTCGAAACACACTGTAGTCACTGGATACTCTCGGGTGTCCCCATGCACACAAATAACAGCTACCTTGCTATTCCCAGAGACCTCTGTTTTAACTAATTCAGCCTTTATCAGGGTCACAAGGCTACCTGAATCCAGTAATACCACAACATTTCTACCATTAATACACATTTTGCATAAATGTTTCTCAGTTCCCCGAATGGCAGTGCATGCGACTGTCGCACATAGCGACTGACGTCTGTCCGTCAGAAAGTCACATTGCATGGGTTCCTCCACAACCGGGCAATTTGCTGCAATATGTCCCGCTTGCCGGCAGCGGTAGCAAACAATCCATTTGGCTGCCTCTTGAGCCCCTGACTTCCCAGGCTGTTCTCGCCAAACTTTGGGTAGAGCTCCCACCCTCTCACTCTCTCCACCCTCACCCCTTGGAATCCTCTTATCCGCCCCTGGGGATGGTCTGGTCTTAGGGTGGAAAGTCCGAGAGTCTCTGGAAGAGGCCGTCAGGTTCTCTGTAGCCAAGTATTTCTCTACACGATCCACAAGACCACCGGCCGTCTCTGGGTCTCCATGGCTTACCCACTTTTGGATGGCAGTAGGAAGAGCTCTCAAAAACCGATCCATTACAACACGTTCCACAATCTCTGGTGCGGACAAAGTCTCTGGCTGTAGCCACTTCCTGCTCAGGTGAATGAGATCATACATTTGAGACCTGGGGGGTTTTCCAAGCTGGAAAGTCCAGTTATGCACACGCTGAGCCCGGACAGCCAGGGTGACACCCAGCCTTGCCAATATTTCAGCTTTTAGCATCACATAGTCTTTTGCTTGGTCAGGCTCTAGGTCATAGTAAGCCTTCTGCGATTCACCAGTTAACAGAGGAGCCACCAGTCCAGCCCACTGCTCCTCAGGCCACTTTTCTCTTTCAGCAGTCCTTTCAAATGTGGTCAAAAATACCTCTGGATCATCCTCTCCAGTCATTTTTGTCAATAAACGACTCACCCCAAAGGACGCGGTATTAGTGGGACGGCTTTCCTCACTGGTCTGCGGACGTTGCTGCATTACTGCTTCCATTTGTTGTAGTCTCTGCTCTTGCTTCTGTAACAGGTCTATGAAGCGGGCCTCAGATTGCTGCTGGGCTTGTTGATGAGCTTGCTGCTGGGCTGCAAGGCTCCTTTGCAAACCTGCATTTGTCTGCTGTTGATTGGCATTTGCTAGAGCCAGCTGTTTCAGTATCTCCTCCATGCTGGCTTAAAAAAAAACTGCCCGCATTCTCCACCAACTGTGAGGGGGTTCACTCGGTAGCGGGTGTGTGTGACCCCCTGGTTGGGCTCCCCACACAAAAACAGGGCCAGCAGACGGAGGTTGTGGTTTTCAAAATCAAAAGGTGCGGTTTATTTCTCTATGTACAGTGACAAAAACACAGCAAAGCCAAAAAGAAACATAAACAAAATAAATCCTGGTCAGCGTGACCTCTGACTAAACATGCAGGTTTCCTAAACTAACAACTGGGATCAGCCTGGTGCTGTCCTAGTCCCTAAGTCCCTGGTTTAGTAAAAGTTCAAACAAATAGCCACACAGGCTTTGCCTCACCGCACAGGGGTTCACTCTCCCTAGACAGTCCACACAGGTCTGGGTCCAGGCATGAGCTAACATCTAATGAAGCTGGGAGTTCTTATAGAGGCCTAAATGAGCTGACAAGCTTCAGCTGGTCTCATCAACTCCCTGTCTGCACGACGCCCAGCACTCTCCCTAGAGGTATGAGTCATCCATGAGCCTACTAGCCTCAGCTGGGCTTATACAACTCTCCCTAGAGGTATGAGTCATCCATGAGCCCACTAGCCTTAGCTGGGCTTATACAACTCTCCACCTAGTTGTATAAGTCGGCGTAAAGCCTGAATCTGGGAGAAATATATCTACCCCCCTGGATGCAACCAGGTGACTTTACCTTCCTGCTGTCACACCTTTCTAAACCTGATGGCCAGAGCTTGTCCAACAGGTTTAGAAAATGAATACACTAGCCATGCAGTTTATTATAGTTAGAAATTTCTCCTGTGAGAAACAGCACATAAATTCACCTGGACCTCAAATCTTGAACCCTTGGGACTCGCCTTGAACCTATGGTAGAAGTAAACCTGAACTTTATCCCTATTCAAAGTACAGTATTACTTGCCTTAGCAAGTTGGGTGGTTTGACCATTCAGGCTAGCCATGAAATGTGATGTTATAGAGAGGCATACTCAAATAGAGCCTGGACTTACCCATAGTAAACATTGCATACTGTATTACAGACACACACAGAAACTTCAAGACAAAGGATCATTTTCTAAAAATATAAAACTCTTCCGTTACATATGCATTTTTTGCACACAGAATATAGACAAAAGGTTAACATTTTGTATATTGTATCTTAAATAAGAACATCATTAAACCAGTTGAGAACCATTTTGTAAACATCAAGACTGGGACTAGGTGAGAAATATGTAATGTTCAAAATAGCGTGAGTGAGTGCAAAGAACGTAACATGTAGAGTGCAATGACCAGAACTATGTAACACACAACATAACATGCAAAGTGCAGCATTCAGTATGGTTAACCACTTGACCTCCGGAAGATTTACCCTCCTGCATGACCAGGCCATTTTTTGCGATTGCGCGGTCGTGTGACGCTGTACCCAAATAAAATTGATGTCTTTTTTGTCTTTTTTTCTACAAATAGAGCTTCCTTTTGGTGGTATTTAATGACCTTTGCATTTTTTATTTTTTGCGCTACAAACAAAAAAAACAACAATTTTGAAATAATTTTTTTTACGTTCTGCTATAAAACATATTCAATAAAAAAAAAAAAAAAATAGGATTTTTATAACAGCTTACCTGTAAAATCCTTTTCTTGGAGTACATCACGGGACACAGAGCGACATAGTCATTACTAATGGGTTATATAGATACCGTCAGGTGCTGGCACTGGCAACTTCCAAAACCGGAAGTACCCTCCCCTATATAAGCCCCTCCCATCCGGGAGCACCTCAGTTTTGTAGCAAAGCAATAAGTGTCCCCAAAGAGGGGCGGGAGCTCTGTGTCCCGTGATGTACTCCAAGAAAAGGATTTTACAGGTAAGCTGTTATAAAAATCCTATTTTCTTTCTCGTACATCACGGGACACAGAGCGACATAGTCATTACTAATGGGATGTCCTAAAGCAATGCCCAATGGGGGGGGGATACACCATATATAAGCTGAGCGCTATCAGACATGAGGATCTTTTGCGGCCTGCAACACACTGCGCCCAAAGGCGACATCCTCCTGACTTCTAACGTCCACCTGGTAGAACCTAGTAAACGTGTGTACTGAAGACCATGTTGCGGCCTTACAGATTTGAGCCAGGGAGGCCTGGTGATGCACTGCCCATGAAGTTCCAACTGCTCTCGTGGAGTGCGCTCTAACTTTGAACGGAGGCGGTCTCCTTCTCAAGCCATAGGCTTGTATTATGACCTGTCGAATCCACTTGGCTAAAGTAGATTTTGACGCTGCCTGACCCTTTCTGGGGCCTTCCGGCAGAATAACCAAAGTATCCGTTCTGCGAATCTGAGCAGTGGCCTTTAGATAAGCTTTAACTGCTCTTACTACATCCAAAGAATGCAATAACTTTTCCTCTACCGAAGTAGGTTTGGGGAAAAAAGAAGGAAGAACCACATCTTGGTTCAAATGAAACCTCGATACCACCCTAGGAAGAAAGGCTGGATGAGGACGTAACACTACTCTATCCTTATGGATAACCAGATATGGCTCCTTACAGGACATAGCTGCTAATTCCGACACTCTTTTAGCCGAACAAATGGCTACTAGAAAAATCAATTTCCTGGTGAGAAGCACCAAAGAAATATGCTGTAATGGTTCAAATGGTTGTTTCTGTAGAACCGACAGAACCAAGTTTAGATCCCATGGACATATGGGAATATTAACCGGAGGACTAATACGCATCACTCCTTGTATAAAGGCTTTGACTAGTGAATGCGAAGCCAAGGGCCTTTGAAAAAATATTGACAAGGCCGAAATCTGACCCTTGATAGTACTCAAGGCAAGCTTCCTATCTACAGCCCATTGTAGGAAGTCCAGAATCCTACCTATTACGTACTTATGTGGATGCCATTTCTTGGCCTCACACCACGCGATGTACGCCTTCCAGATTCTATATTAGATCTGCCTGGATACCGGCTTCCTGGCATTGATCATGGTAGATACCACAGGATTAGAGAGCCCTCTCTTTTTTAGAATGTGGGCTTCCATAGCCAGGCCGTCAAACCTAGGGCTGGTAAGGAAGGGTGGTATATCGGTCCTTGCGAAAGCAGGTCCGGACGACGTGGGAGAGTCCAAGGACTCCCCACTGAAATTTTGCAATCTCTGCGTACCACGCTCTTCGGGGCCACGCTGGAGCCACCGGAATCACTGGTTTCTTTTCTACCCTGATTCTGCGGAGTAATCGAGGTAACCATTGTGGCGGTGTGAATGCATATATCAGCTTGAACTGATCCCAAGGGAACACTAGGGCATCCGAGCCGCAAGCTAGGGGATCCCTTGTCCGAGAGACAAACCTGTCCCCCTTTGCGTTGAATCTGGATGCTAGAAGATCTACATCCGATGTTCCCCACCGCTGACATATTGTCCAGAAAACCTCGGGGTGAAGGGACCCTTCCTCTGGGCCTAATTGCTGGCGACTTAGAAAGTCCGCCTTCCAATTCTCCACTCCTGGAATGAATACCGCAGATATGGCTGGGACATATTTTTCTGCCCATTTCAGGATGTAATTTACTTCCCTCTGGGCTGCACGACTCCTGGTGCCCCCCTGATGATTGATATATGCCACTGCTGTGGCATTGTCTGATTGAATTCTGACAGGGGACCCTTGGAGTTTGGATGTCCATGCTACTAGGGCATACCGGGCTGCTCGTATCTCTAAGAGATTGATGGGCAGGGCCTTTTCTGCATCCGACCATCTGCCCTGGAGAGACTATTGCTCCAGTACTGCTCCCCAGCCTATAAGGCTGGCATCTGTAGTGACCACCTTCCAAGAAATCAGACTGAAGGATTTCCCTTTTTCCAGATTCTGGGGAACCAACCACTAACGGAGGCTCTTGCGAACGGAAGGGGACAAGGACATTGTAAGTCTAGGGCCTGAACTTTTTTGTTCCAGGCTGACAGTATGGCCCCCTGCAAATTCCTTGAATGGAATTGACCGTAGGGTACTGCTTCGAATGATGCCACCATTTTTCCCAGCAGCCTTATGCACAGGCGTATGGACGGCTATCTTTTTTGTACCCACTAAGTGGATCAAATCTTTCAAAGACAACACCTTTCCTCGAGGCAAGAATATTTTTCTCTGGCCTGAATCCAACCTTAGCCCCAAGTATTCCAGACTTTTGACTGGTTTTTAGGGCTGACTTTTCTCGGTTGATAATCCAACCGTGAGATTCCAGATACTTGATTGTCTTGTGAACGACCACATCTAGTTTTTTCACTGAGTGGTCTATCAGCAACAAGTCATCTAGATATGCCATTATCATTACACCTTGTGTTCTTAGATTGGCCAATAAAGGGCCAGAATTTTTGTAAACACTCGTGGTGCTGTGGCCAAACCGAAGGGTAAGGCTCTGAACTGAAAATGGCGCCCTTCTACTGCAAAGCGTAGAAACTTTTGGTAGACTGGAAAGATGGGAATGTGCAGATAAGCATCTTTGATGTCGATCGCGGCTAACCAATCCTCCCCTTGTAGGGCAGTGGCCACCGATCGGATCGACTTCATCGGAAAGTCCTGATATACAGGAATTTGTATAGCCCTTTTAGAATTAATATGGGCCTCCCGTCCGCGTTTGCTTCGGGACTGTAGAGAGGTTTGAGTAAAACCCGAACCCTCATTCTTCCAGGGGAACCTCCATAATTACTCCTTGGAGCAATAGTTGTTCTAGTGCCAACAGGAGGGACTCTGTCTTCCGGGGATCCCTTGGCACGTTTGACCTCAAAAATGGGAAGGAGGAGAGTCTCTTAACTCCAATCTGTATCCCCAACATACTGCGGAGAGCACCTATCTGTCTTGATCGCGTCCCGCCAGGTCTCTTGTGAACAACTGGAGTCCTCCCCCCACCCGACTGAGTGGGGGCAACCCTTCAATGAATTTAACTTTGGGGGAGGTTTTGTACCTCCCCTGACCCAGGGTTTCTCATTACCCTGCTATTGTCCCTGTTTTTTACCCCCGGGAATTGACCGAGGAGGCCGTCGGAACTGTTACACAGCCGATGCCCCAGGGACTGGAGAAGCAGGCCTCTTAAAGAGGGACCTCTAACTCTGTTTTTAACCGGCAAGAGCGTATTTTTACCGCTGGAAATTTTCTGGATATATTTGTCCAGGTTTTCCCTGAATAAGCGTTCACCATGAAATGGGACGCTAACCAGCCATTCCTTACAGGGAGCTTCAGCAGACCAGTTTTTGAGCCATAGAAGCCTACGCATATGTACTCTAGACAGCGTAAGGCGGGAGGCCTGATGGACTGAATCCTTTATGGCGTCAACCGCAAAGCCTAAGGCTCTAGGTAGATCAGCTAGGGCAAGGCCTGCTGATCTGTCAAGTCCCTCAAGACCTGTTTTAACTGATCCTTCACTGCTTAGCAGACCCCAATAGCTGCTACTGCTGGTTGTGTCACCAAGCTTGCTGTAGAAAGAAGCAGACTTTCATAAGGACTCCAATCTTTTATCTATTGGGTTCTTGAACATTTGGACATTATCCACTGGACATGTCAGTGATTTATACATACAAGAGATGGCTGCGTCCACTGTAGGGACCTTCCATTTTTTTTTTTTTATGAACTTATCCTCCATGGGATAGACCACCGGAAATCTCTTGGGGGAATCATATTTTCTCAGGACGTTCCCAATCCTGGTAAATAAGCCCTTTCAGTAAAAGGGTGAAGTGGAAAAGAACAGACAGTCTGGGGGCTTCTAGCGACCCCAACGAGGATACAGTAGTGGTTGATGGTTCCGCAAGGTGCATTTTTAATGCCGATCGGACCATGTTAGTCAGAGACTGAACCCATAATCTTTCAGCTTGAGCTGCTGAGAAAGGTTCCTCCACTGTTGATTCCTCTATAACAGAATCAACCTCATCCTGATCCCCTTCAGGCAGGTCGATCCCTGTATGGGACTGTTGCTCTGCTAACAGGCACTCTGAAGGAGGAGATGGAGATCGGCGTGCTTTCCCTGACAGGGAGGCAGCGATCAATGTTGACAATCTCTCTCTAATCCTCCCAGAGCTGAGGAAAAAACCTCCTCTGTTACATACACAGGAGCAGGTGACTGAGGACAGCCACAGTACCAAGTACCCCTGCGGGGTCTCTATGGTCACTTACCTCTGAACTTCAGGGGAGACTGGTGCAGCAGAAGCATGCCCACCTCAGAGCCCGATGAGACCCCCTTCGCTTCCTGGAAGATTCATTTCCGGAGCTTCTGGACGGCATATTCTTAAGCCTAAAGCTGAGGTATTCCAGCCGTAATACACCACTTTTACTGAGAATAGTCTAGCACAATTGCTGCTATATCACAGTTGGTGTCTACTAAAGTGCCTTTCTAGGGGATGCCTGCATCAACCACCTCTGTGTGCCTTTATCTGTTGCTAGCTCTGTCTGTGCATTCAATAGCCAGCTATAATGTGCTTTAAAACACGCTGGACGCCCGTACATGCGCAGTAGCGCCGCGGCGCACACCTGAGCGTCATCCACCCGCTCCGCCCCTTTTTTCAGATCGCCTCTATGAATAGAGGCGCGTGCACGCGCACGCGCGCGGGCACGTGCGCCTTCGGCGCCCTTTTTTAAAAACAATAAGGAGCTAGATGGGAGCCAGGGCCCCCTTTGCCGCAGGGCCCGGGGATGGATGAGCGCAGCAACAGGGCAGAGGAGACAGCTTCCCAGCAGAGAACATACCAACTGCCTGGATTTGATTCTGGAAGAAAAAAATCCACATTACAAGAAAAAGAACCATAGCGGCCTCTAGTGTCTAACACAGGTAACGCGGTCTTACATTTTTTTTTTTTTTTTTTTTTCTTGCCTACTATTAAAATTTTTACATTTTCTCAGTAGTAACAGGCATACACAGAATATTAGCGGGAATACCTTAGGTAACAGGCAGAAAGACAAAATAGGCTTGGGGGTCCCTCAATAGAACCAAGTTCCTGAGGGCCCCCACTTACCTTTTCCTCGCCACAGGACTTTGTTTGGTCCACAGAAGCCCAAACTTCACCTATCACGGCAGGCATTGTAATCAAACCTTCAGGGACCGGGTTCCCAAGGATTCCACTCCCCTGGACCTGTATAGCACCCTGCACAGAAAACATCTTGGTCGTGGGTATGACCAGAGCTCTGGATCCCAGGGTCCAGCTCTCCTAAGAGAAGCATTACAGGCAAAACCTTGCTCTTCTCTGCAAGGCCCGGGTACCGACCGTTTAGCTATGAAGCTTTTTTGGTCGGATCCGGAATAGCTTACTGAGGCCCAAAAGAACCTGTACGCAAGCTCAGTGAAAAACACATGTTCCTTCTTGGCCAACACCTTAGACACTGGCAAAAAACTGAGGTGCTCCCGGATGGGAGGGGCTTATATAGGGGAGGGAACTTCCGGTTTTGGAAGTTGCCAGTGCCAGCACCTGACGGTATCTATATAACCCATTAGTAATGACTATGTCGCTCTGTGTCCCGTGATGTACGAGAAAGAAAAAACTTTAATCAATTTAGGCCAATATGTATTCTGCTACATGTTTTTGGTAAACAAAATCCCAATAAGCGTATATTGATTGGTTTGCGCAAAAGTTATACCGTCTACAAACTATGGGATATATGCTGGAATTTTTATTTATTTATCTTTTACTAGTAATGGCGACGATCCGCGTCTTATAGCGGGACTGCGATATTGAAATCGGACACTAACTGACACTTTTGACATTTTTTGGGGACCAGTGACACTAATATAGTGATCAGTACTAAAAAATATGCACAGTCACTGTACTAATGACACTGGCTGGAAAATGGGTTAACATCAGGGGATCAAAGGGTTAAATGTGTGTCTAGCTAGTGCTTGTGTACTGTGTGGGAGGTGCTTTTATTAGGGGAAGGCATTGATCCATGTTCCTTCTTTGCAGGAACACAAGATCAATGCCTTCCTTACTGACAGAACGGCAATCTGCCTTGTTTCTAGCTCTCTGCCTAATGATCAGCAAGTGCCAGTGGACATCGAGTCCGTGGTAACCGCAGATCAAGTCCTGCTGTGTATAATCACAGTGGAAACAGGTTGCCGGCGCCACGCATGTGCACCCCAGACCCGGAAGTGCAGGATCACATACTAGGTACTTGATCCTGCACAGCAGAGCCACCTTGCTGCCATATATCTAAGGTATACGGTTGGCAAGTGGTTAACACAACACCATTCAATGTTTTTGACCACAGTGACAAGAAAATTAGAAGGAAAAGGATTGAATATTTTTTCTAACAAATGTTTTTCTAAGAGTGGATACGTTTTTTCTTTTTGGAAATTACATTCATTCCAAAATGTGAAAAGCAAATTAGGATTTGAATTACTTTTGAAGGACTTTGTTTGTACTAATCTACAAGTGTATGGCTAGCTTAAGAATGATGGATACACAACTTTATTTTTGTCAAGTGCATCATTGCCTTTCCTGATCAGTTTTATGCCAAACTAGCACTTCTTCTCTCCTGTCTTACATACAAATTAACCACTTCCATACTGGGCACTTATACACCTTCCTGCCCAGACCAATTTTCAGCTTTCTGCGCTGTTTCACTTTGAATGACAATTGCGCGATCGTGCTACACTGTACCCAAACAAAATTTTTATCATTTTGTTCCCACAAATAGAGCTTTCTTTTGGTGGTATTTGATCACCTCTGCGATTTTTATTTTCTGCAAAAAAAATAAAAAATACGAAAATTTAGAAAAAATAAAGTTTTTTTTTGGTTTCAGTTACAAAACGTTGTAAATAAGTTAGTTTTCTCCTTCACTGATGGGCACTGATGGGGCTGCACTGACGGGCACGGATAAGGTGACACGGATGGGCACCGATGAGGTGGCACGGATGGGCACCGATCGGCGGCACGGATGGGCAACGATCGACGGCACGGATGGGCAACGATCGGCGGCACGGGTTGGCACAGATAGGCGGCATGGGTGGGCACAGATAGGCGGCACGGGTGGGCACAGATAGGCACGGATAGGCGGCATGGATGGGCACTGATAGGTGGCACGGATGGGCATGGATGGGCACTGATAGGTGGCATGGATGGGCACTGATAGGTGGCACTGTACTGTACTAATGGATGCCAAACAATAATGCCTGCCAATCAGTGGTGCCCATTGTGGGCACTGATTGGCATCCATTGTGGCACTGATTGGCATCCATTTAGTTAGCATCCCTGTTAGCATTAATTAGCATCCCTGGTGGTCTAGTGTGCAATACCTAATGCCTATAGGTGGGCTTCCCTGGTGGTCTAGTGGCATCCCTGGTGGTCCAGTGGGCATCCTCGGGGGGGCTGTGCTGATAATTGATCAGCACAAAACCCCCCCCTGTCAGAGGAGCAGCCGATCGGCTCTCCTCTACTCGCGTCTGACAGACGCGAGTGAGGAAAAGCTGATGACCGGCTTTTCCTGTTTACATCGTGATCAGCCGTGATTGGACACAGCTGATCACGTGGTAAAGAGTCTCCGTCTGAGACTCTTTACCTAGATCGGTGTTGCGGGGCGTCCCCCAGGGGCGCGCAGCGGCTCAAAATCCTGAGGACGTCATATGACGTCCAGTCAGGATTTTGAAACCACTTTGCCGCCGTCAATCCGCTATAGGGCAGGCGGCAAGTGGTTAAAGTGGTATTAGACCCAAAAGCACACATTTATTAGATTGCAGGTTACCAACTCTTAAGCCGCGTACACACGATCGGTTTTACCGATGAAAACAGTCCGATGGATTTTTTTTCATCGGACAAACCGATCGTGTATGGGCCCCATCGGTCTTTTTTCCATCGGTGTAAAAAAAAGAACATGTTTTAAATTTTTCCGATGGGTAAAAAACCGATAGCAAATTCCGATCGTCTATGGGCAAGTCCATCGGTTAAAAAACCCGCGCATGCTCAGAATCAAGTCGACGCATGCTCAGAAGCATTGAACTTCATTTTTCTCGGCTCATCGGAGTGTTTTACGTCACCGCGTTTGGAACGGTCGGTTTTTTGACTGATGGTGTGTAGGCAAGACTGATGGAAGTCAGCTTCATCAGTTTTCCGATGGAAAAATCCATCGGTTTAAAAACCATAGGAAATCCGATCGTGTGTACAGGGCTTTATGCCGCGTACACACGGTCGGAATTTCCGACAACAAATGTTCGATGGGAGCTTGTTGTCGGAAATTCCGACCGTGTGTAGGCTCCATCGGACATTTGTTGTCTGAATTTCCGACAACCAAAATTTGAGAGCTGATTCTCAAATTTTCCGACAACAAAACTTGTTGTCGGAAAATCCGACCGTGTGTACACAATTCCGACGCACAAAATTCCACGCATGCTCGGAATCAAGCCGAAGAGCCGCACTGGCTATTGAACGTAATTTTTCGCGGATCGTCGTACGTGTTGTACGTCACCGCCTTCTTGACGTTCGGAATTTCCGACAACATTTGTGTGACCGTGTGTATGCAAGACAAGTTTGAGCCAACATCCATCGGAAATAAATCCACGGTTTTGTTGTTGGAATGTTCGATCGTCTGTACGCGGCATCAGATGTGATGGCTGCGATAGATTAATTTTTTAGGCTTTGTTTCTTCTATTTTCATCTCATGAACCAGCCATCAATTTTGTTGTTTTTCAGAAGCACAAGCTCTCCAGCTCTTACTTTGGGGTGGAATACCCTAGCTCTGGGATATAATTGCCCTTATAAGGAAGAATTATAGCTCCTTATAATTATATACAAAAAAATAGTTAAGGGACCTTAGATTGTAAGCTCCTTGAGGGTAGGGACGGATGTGAATGTACAATGTATATGTAAAGCGCTACATAAATTGACGGCGCTATATAAGTACCTAAATAATAATAATAATAATATATTACATTGCTTTTAGCCAATCAAAAAAGTGAGATTCCCATGGAATGCAATTCTTCACTCACCAAAGGGCCCTGAGGAACAAAGAGACTGCTCCACCGAGCAGAGTGCAGATTCCCTTTGTGAAATAGTAAGGGGTAAAGGAACAGTAAAGGTACAATATATTTATTGTTTTTTAAATGTTATTCTTACATATGGGAGTGTTAGACGGAGAGAGTAAAAAGAGAGGAGAGAGGGACCTATGCTGAGCCTTCATTTTAAACTAATGGAAAAAGACTTATACATCCAATAATAAAGATCACTTGCCTTTCATGTATTTCATGTGAGTTATATAAGGACAATAACTGGGAATATAGCATGGCGGTGAATTACCACTGTTTATGGTTGACCAGAGATTAAAATATGAAGTGATTAAAGGCACTTATTTTGTAGCAGTTATATGGAGATTTAACGATAATTCCTTGGGAAAGCTCAGCATGCATACCAAAATCCGCAAGGATTAGCCTATAGAGTACAGTAGTCTGCCAGTTTGGAACTCTGTGCAGCCACCCTGAATAATCAGATGCAGGCACAAAAGTTGTGAATCCCCCCCTATAGCACACTATTTATTAGATCTTCACATAAAAAAAGAAAATGGGGCTCATCTGATCAGTCAGAATTCCTGGCATCTGATTAGGCTACTATTTTCTCAGCAGGATCCCTCACTTTTAACTGTTAACTATGGAGGCCTGCGGGAAAAAAAAATGAACTTTGGACTACTAAATTGCACCATTATGGTTATTTAGTGTAATTTATGAAAATAGGTAAGTCATGATCACCTACTTTTTCTCGCTAATGACATCTCAATTTTCTAGACAGGTAAACCACAAGATCATTTTTTTTTATCATCCCTGTTTCATATAACACTGTCCAATTAATGATCAAGAGAAAATGTTTTTGCGTAATGCTGTACAAATGATACATTAAAAATTAATAGCTTGTCAGCGGTCCCGCTATTTGGGTTATTGCCATTGATTCATGTTTTCAAATTTTCTTGATTTAATAATCCATAAGTAATTTTTAAAGATGAGCGACAGACTTTGTACAGAATAATCATTCATTTTCCATTCAATTAGATAAAGGAACTTATGAAAATGTGAATTCTTAAAGATGGAAGTCCAACCACAGGGATCTTGAAAATGTATAATATAAATGACTTTGTTCCATAGGTTTATTGCATTATTATAGCTACATATGTCATTAGAAGATATGAAATATTTTATTTAAAATGTACAAATAGATCTTCAAATAGACTTTTGAACACAGACACAAAATACACACAGAAGCATACATAACATAAATGTATGATTTTAACTTTGATATTATTGATGATAGTACAAAAATATAATGATATAAAGGATTGCAGAAAAATTTTGTAAAAAAAAAAAAAAAAAAGTGCTGCAGCAGTTAATAAGTGCGTCTTTCCCCTGAAAGTTTTCTTTTAGTCCCTCTGCAAAGTCCCACGAATACCTGTTGAGAGTTCCAAGGATGTCCACCTCATTTAGTTTCCTGTCATGGTGTGGCATCAATGCTGCATTACTTCTGAATTGAGAGCAGAGTGGTCACTCTCATGTAGGCTGTGCCTGCTTGCCCTACAGCTGGATAAGATGTTGCAGGCATGTGGTTATAAGCATTGTCACTGCTGATTCACAAGCGTGTAGCTTACCAGTCATCACCTGGCCAAACTTAGTTCTGCCCAGTGCTGCTGAAACCCTCCCAATGTGAGCTGCAGTGTCTGGGAAGAGAAGTGTGTGAGACTCAAATGAAAGAAAATTTGGCTCAGTCAGGGAAGGTAAAGGACATTTTTGCTTACTCTATGAGACTTGTGTATCACATAGTAAATGGAATTGGCAAAAGAACCTTTTGCATGTCTCAGAATAGAAATGGGCCGAACACCCCCCCGGTTCGGTTCACAGCAGAACTCCTGAACAGGGCTAAAGTTCTAACCCGAATGGTGAACCCCATTGAAGTCTATGAGAGCCAAACAGAAAAAATAACAAGTGCTCATTTTAAAGGCTTATATGCAAGTAATTGGCCATAAAAGGGATATGGGGGTCTGGGTACTGCCCTGGGGGACATGTATCAATGCAAATTTAAAATAAAAAAACTCTTGTTTTTTCAGGATGTGGTGATTTTAATGATGCTTAAAGTGCAACAATAAAAATTCAAAAATCCTTTAAATATAGTGCCTGGAGGGTCCTCTTAGTCTGCCTTTAAAGTGGTGCATATGTAGTATGTATAGAACATTCTGCAGCAAAAAATTGATTTCTAAAGAAAAAAAATGAGTCAACTCACATTTAAATTGACTCAACCGGCTCACGGCTATTGAAAAAAAAAATTAGAAAAAATTGCCATGGTACACCAAGAAAAAAAAACGCATTGCTCCCCCCCAAAATTCATACCAGACCTTTGTCTGAGCATTCAGCCTGGTAGGTCGGAAAATGGGGAGATGAGCGAGCGCCCCCCCCCCCTCCTAAACCATACCAAGCCACATGCCCTTAACATGGGGGGGTGCTTTGTCCCTGTGTTGATGGGAACAAGGGTCTCTTCTCCACAACCCTGGGCTGTGGGGGTCTGCGGTCGGAGGCTTATTGGAATCTAGGAGTCCCCTTTACCAAGGGGCCCTGAGATTCCGCCCCACCCCCATGTGAATGAGTGTGGGGTATTATGTACCCCTATACATTCACCAAAAAAGTGTAAAAAATAAAAACACAGAGACAGTTTTTGACAATTCCTTTATTAAAAAAATAAAAAAACATTGTCCCCCAATGTAAAACCATCGTCAATCATGCTACCCACCGCACCAAAAAAAAAAAGCTCCTCCTTCATTGATGGCCGGCCGCCCGCCAAATGCCGCCTCCGCTGTTTAAGAGTTCTTATATAGGTAAGAGTGGGTCCACCTGGCGATGTGACCTGGTAGCACCGACCCCTTGTGACATCACAGACTGGTGCATGCTGGTAAATGTTTTTTGTATTTTTTAATAAAAGAATTGTCAAAAACTGTCTGTGTTTTTATTACTTTTTGACACTTTTTTGAGAAATGACTAGGGGTACTATGTAACCCTACTCATTCACAAGAGGGGGGCCTGGATATAGGGGTCCCCTTGTTAAAAGGGGCTTCCAGATTCTGATAAGCCCCCTGCCCGAGAACCCCACAACCCAGTACCCCACATGTTGAGGGCATGTGGCCTGGTATGGTTCAGGAGGGGGGCATTTGCTCATCCCCCCCCCTTTTCCTGACCTGCAAGGCTGTGTGCTCAGATACGGGTGTAGTGTGGATCTTAAAGGGGCCCCCTCGCCATTTCTTTTTTAAATTTCTGTGCGGGGTTCCCCTTAAAATCCATACCAGACCCTAAGGACCGTTTTTATTCAGAAGTCAGCGGTGAAGCCTATTGTCAGCTGATGACTCATTGGTTGTTAAGGAAGCCACGGCTGGCCTCCTTAACCACCAGCTTTAACTGCAAAGCTTTGATCATTACTGCAACAAGCAATCACACCATAAAAAAATCCCTGATAAAGCAAAAAATACCCTGGTCATGAAGGGGGTAAAAACGTCCTGAGGTCAAGAGGTTAATGTGTATGTCCACACATTAGCTAAATTTACCCCCAAACCTCTCTTCCCCCTCTAGAGCATGTGCCAGCATCATTTTGTGCACCTTGTTACTGTAGCAAAAAACATTATCACCAGGCTGAGGCTTGCACAATTCTTGCAGGAGCCATTGCTGGGAGCTTAGAATTGCCACCAGAACTGTTTCTCCCAAGAGCCTTTTCCCTACAGACAGCCTGTGAGCACGCTCTTGGGAGACAAAACAGCAAAATTGCATTGCTGAGAATGAAATAAATGAGTGAGTGTGGAAAAGCACAAGGAAGGATGGGAGATAGGTGGAGTTCTGTTGTCCACCAGGCAGGGTAACAACGTTGGTTTCAATTTCAGTACAGTAACTGTGTTGTCAGCCCAAAAAGTAAGTGGAAAGACACTGGATTTAAGGTACTGGAGGATACTGGATTTAAGGCAGATCAACAGGCATTTAGGTATTTTTCTAGGAATTTTATATACAGCATGTATGTATTTATGTATTGATTTTTTTTATGGTGCATAAATAAATCTGGAATCAAGGTTACAGCATTGCAGAACAAACTGCTACAGTGTTTTTGAATTCAAGCTATTTTGTTGAGTAAAATACAGCAGGAACACAGTGGGTTTGGTGTCATCTAATTAAACTCCAAAACATTTTTTTGGAAATCTTATAAGCTGCATGGAGCAGAGCAGATCATTATGTGAAATGTATTAGTTTATCTAATTAGGAAGTTGCTGCACAAGGCATGACACACCAAATGTTGAAACATGCTGGTCTAGTTATAAAATAATAATGCTCATCTCCAGGGAAAGAAAATCACATACTGATATCTTTTAAAACCAAGGCCATACTGGTAAAGAAGAGTCTCTCTTTCTACCCACGCCACTGAATTCTGTTCCCATCACTAGAAATGGCCCCCGAAGTCTGTTGGAAAGTGTTGATCTGTATGATCCTCCATAACTCTCGAAAGTTCTTCCTGCTGGCCTCACTTCACTGCAGAAAAAACATAATTGTGTTACTTGCTTGTGAATTTAACCAGATTAAGAGAAGTTTAGAAGCACAGTGAATACAGCTTGCTGTGCTCAATGACAGTAGATTACATAGACTTCCCACCAAATGTAAGCTTCCAGTGAGTTCTTATTTTAGCTGCACTTGCCTTTTTTATTGCTTCTCATAACTAATTTGCCAAGTCAGAAATGGTTATATCCTATTTGTTCTATAAGAGTGTTCTGGTAGTTGCAAACATGTCCATTATCTTTCCAATATTATGCCAGGCATTGGTGTACAGTGTTCTTAGAAATAAATGTTCAAACATTGCCCACCATTATCAACGCCCAGTTACCACCAAAGATGAGTACTAAGTAAGTCCAATGCCTCTGCCTCACACAGTAATGCCTCATACACACGACCGTTTTTTCAGATGGGAAAACTGCTGAGAACTTTTCGTCGGGAATCCCGGCCGTGTGTATGCTCCATCGCAGTTTTTCCAACGGGAAAACTGCCGGACAAAAAAAAGAGAGCAGGATCTCTTTTTTCCCGTCAGGAAAAAATCCTGGTGGGAAAACCGTTCGTCTGTATGGTTTTCCGACGGGCTAAAAGACGCGCATGCTCAGAATCAAGTATGAGACGGGAGCGCTCTTTCTGGTAAAACTAGCATTCGTAATGGAGATATCACATTCATCACGCTGTAACGGACTGAAAAGCATGAGGCTGAAAAGCGCGCATCGTCTCTCACCAAACTTTTACTAACACGAGGATCAGCAAAAGCAGCCGAAAGGGTGGCGCCGTTGGAATGGAACTTCCCCTTTATAGTGCCGTTGTACATGTTGGACGTCACCGCGCTTTGGATGGGGACTTTTGTCTGAGCGTGTGTATGCAAGGCAGGCTGAGAGGAACTCTGTCGGGAAAACCATTGGTTTATTATCCAACGGAAAAAACGGTCGTGTGTACTAGGCATTAGACTTTCCAAGAGTTAGAAAAAGAAGAAAGAACTGGCAATCAGGAAGTAGGTCAGGCCAGGAGACGGGTAGGTGTTTCACTGCTCTTAATAGTACTTTCAGCATGGAGGTGGGGGGACATGAAGTCGATTTTAAACTTTATGCCGCATACACACGACCGTTTTACACAACGTTAAAAATGCAATTTTTTAAATTGGGCATTAAAAACGATCGTGTGTAGGCTCCAGAGCATTTTTAACGACGTGAAAAATGGCCTAAAAAAAATGCTCTATTTTTTCACGTCGTTTTTCACGTTGTTCTTTTTAACGTCGTGAAAAATGGTAGTGTGTATGCTTTTATGAGGGGAAAAAAAACGCGCATGCTCAGAATCAAGTATGAGACGGGAGCGCTCGTTCTGATAAAACTAGCGTTCGTAATGGAGATAGCACATTCGTCACGCTGTAACGGACTGAAAAGCACAAGGCTGAAAAGCGCGAATCGCCGCTCAACAAACTTTACTAACATGAAGGGTGGCGCCATTCGAACTGAACTTCCCCTTTATAGTGCCGTCGTACGTGTTGTACGTCACTGCGCTTTGCTCGAGCGTTTTTTTTAATGAACGTGTGTATGCAAGACAGGCTTGAGAGGAAACAAGAAAAATTACGTCGAGAAAAACTTTGTTTTTTAAAATGACACTAAAAACGATCGTGTGTACGCAGCATTAGAGCTACTTTAACTACTTTTATCAAAACTTTTGGACCATTATGTTTATTGAAAACTTTATCTGAATATATTTAATATGTGATTCCTAGTAATGTAATGATGAATCCTACTGGGGCAACTTTTTGAAAGTGTTTAGTGAAAAAATATTAGATTCTTTATTTTAGTAGGGTTTCTCCATAAATACTTTTATACCATATTTGTTTTTGAAAAGGCAAGTCATTCCGGCAAAATATTCCTTGATATACATTAAACACCACTGAATTGCAGCAATGTGAAAATATCTCCTATTTCATACACTCAAAACAAGATCTACCTTTCTTCCTGGCACTCTCTTATGGTAATAAGTGGGCCTGGATATTATACTTATGGTGTTAATGTAAGTTCCAACTAACATTTTTTCTTTAATTTTGATAAAAAAACACAAAATAGACGTATACCTCTTTCACAAAGTACCTAGATGTTCTCAACTTAACAAAGAACCGTTAAATTTAAGTTGCAACTGGTCAATTTCCTCTGCTCCCCAACTTGCTCTCTTCAATAAGGGAAAATCCCATAAAGTCTTGAGCTATGAACCAAAAAGACTTAAAATAAGCTCTAATTAAACTTTTAATCCCACCCATTTATAAATGATTAACCCTTAGCACTGATCCCTTTTCAAGTCTAAGTAAGCTCCTTACCAGGGGTCATTGGTCATTTTCTTATCAGGGACTAAGATAGATATGAAATGTAGGAGCAACTTTCAACGTGCTACAGTACAGCAGTATTTGTTTCCTCTGTCCAAACACTAGTCTAGAACCAAACTATGTAGGCAGATTCCCAGCTGAAGGACTAAATATACTGTTGCAAAAAAATGTAATAACTGTTTAATCTGCCAAAATATTTGTAATTCTGTTCAAGCACTCACAAATTGGATCATAGTCTTGGCACAGATTTCTGATGTGGATATTTGATATATTAAAAAGAGCCTGATAATACATCCAAAAGAGAGGCATAAAGAGGGTGGGTAACACTATTTTTTTTAAAAAAACCTTAGGGTTGGCACAAAAGAAACATTAATTCAAGGAATATTTTTTACCTGATGTGGTTGTGAAAACAATGTCATGACATCATAACTGTGGGTAGGTCCTGCCATGAGCTCCTGTCTCACTTGAATTTAAGCACTGCTTTGTGCCACAACAGGTCACTACTTCAGATGTGATTTTGATTGTGAAGGGAAGTTAATATAGAGTTACAGTATTTGAATGAATGCATACGCTTCAGTTCAAAGTGAAGCTTAGGATATACGATCATAGTCATCCCGCCAAATATTATGGGTTTTTTATTTACAAAGGAGCAGGGTGGTCTAGAACGGTTTACTATGCAAAATAGAATAACAAAATTGAAATGTTAAAAAATTTCTCATCCAGAAAAGAGTGAAACACATCAACACAATACACTAGTTCAGTAAAGTAACTTTCTTTTTATCAAGTCAATAAATATTACAAACTAATACAAAATGTATTCTGAACACTTCCAAGTGAATAATTATCTGCAGTGCCCAGGCAAAGAGCAAAGCTTGTTACCCCAACGCTTCACATTCCTGATATATGCCTGCTGTGCCATGTACTTGTTTTTTGGTAAGTATCCTGTTCTGTTTGTATCACTTCATTTAAATGAAATCCCTGGTGTTCCTGCCAGTCCATCTGCTTTTCTACTAAAAACTGACCACACTAAGCAGTAGAGCATATTCCAATGATCCTGACTTGCCCCCGCTGCATAGCCATTCACTGGGAAGCTCAGTGTAGTGATTCTTCTCCTCCACCCAGCTCTTATGCAACTGAGAATAGAGGGAATGTGATCACATATTAAAAAGGGGAAAAAGGGTATTTATAAGTATTTTTTTTTATAGCTATACAAAAATATTGTACATAATTTACAATTACTTTAATGCATCTTTTAGCTATAGGATTTGATATCTAAACTGGAGTCTCCAAAGTCTGTGATTTTTATGCTGTTTCTGCTAGCTCTACAACCAATAATTTTGCCTCACACTTAACATAGTTATCAGATTTATTAGAAAAACATTGCCCTCACCGTTCTAATCCAATGAATATTGCCACTACTGACTGCAGATCATGGGTGAACTCCTCCACTGTGTGGTGTTAAACTTCTCATATGCCTCAGTAGGGGCATATGTCTACTTGCAAACCTACAACAAGCAAGCAAACATGAACATTCATTTAAATATTTCAATAATATTCAAATCCCGCAGGCTCTTAAGATATCAAATATAGAGAAATATATTCAATTTAAATAGTATTGTGCTGCTACTTTAAAATCAATAACTGTCAAACACGTGAAAAAAAACAAAACATAAATTGCATGTAAATGTAAGTCCACAGTAGCGTAACTTCTAAGTCAATCTTCAATAATCAAAAAATAATATTTTAAACAAAGTCTACTCAAGTCATCAAAAAGAGAGTCCATGCAAGTGTATAGAACACAGTTATATCAAACTGAAGGTAAGTCACCAAAAGTTCCACCACCGCTGTGTGCCAAAACTGACCCACATCCATAGGAAAGCAACTCACCGGATCATATTGCCCCCCTTTCTCATTAGTGGGCAAATGCACTTAATAATCAGTGTTGATTCTTTCCTGAGTAAGCCACTACACCTTTTCACCCCTCTTGCAGTATGAATTCTCATTGGTAGGTATATAAAAAAGAGGGAGGAAGGGCTCCACTAGTGCACTAGAGTAATATATTGTCATCACTAAGCAGTTTATTAAAAACGGTTATATAAAAGAAGAATACTGTGTAAAAACATAAAAATAAATCATGTCAATCACCACCATTGCAGTGTAAATTGTCCAGCAGCACCTAAAAAGTGAAATATTTAACAATAAACAACATGTAGAAAAGAATGATGCGCTAAACAAAAATCTCATATTGGGTTATTAAAATCCAACTGTAAAATTTACCCCTCCACTTCCGATCGCTGCTGGCGCTGCCTGCAGGACAGAGGCTCTCTCTTCCACGTGTACTGGTCCTGTCCCCTCTTGGTCCCGTTCTGGCAATCCACACAACAACTACTGACCCGTCTCCTGGAGGTACCAATTCCCCTGACACCCAAACTGTTTTTGCTGGACCTTGAGCAGCCTAAAGTTGCCAAGCCCTACAAAAAACTACATATTTTGACGGCAGCCAGATGCCTAGTAGCCCTCAACTGGAAAAAGTCCGTACCCCCGTCCCAGGAGGCCCTGTACTCCAGGATCAAAGACGTGGAGCTCATGGAGAGGATGACGGCCAGGATACGTGATAGGCTAGAGGACCATGATGAGGTCTGGAGGGAGTGGCGTCGGCAGGAGGACGTCCCGGGAGCGGGCGTAGGAGCAGACGCGGTAACTTAGACCTTCTCTCCACTGTCTCTTCTCTTAATTTCTCCCCCCTTTTCTCTCTCTTTCTTCCCTCCCCCCCCTTTTCTTTTTCCTCCCCTCTGATCTTTTCCTTTTCTAATGTTGCAGAATACTGATGCAGTCGTGTTGGTGCTCCTCACTGTTTGATACTGCTCACTGTATTATGTTTGTAGACTTTGCCACTGACGGTGTGGGCCCTTCCATTTCCTATTTGCATCTCCCGGCCCACGGGCCCTTGCCCCACTATGCTTACTCCTTGTATGACATAAGCTGCTGTCTCTTGGCATATGTCCATTATCTTTTTTGATCTTTTGGTATCTCTGTATTCTTATGACCTGTGAACTACTTCATATAAATAAAAAAACGTTAATTGGAAATAAAATCCAACTGTAGAAAACACAAATCCGTGATTGTAGTTGAATCCAAAAAAAACTTCCACTTGTGCGTGCATCGTCACCACATGCAAAATAGACTCTTACCAGAGAGCCTGGACCCTTTACTATGAAGGGTCAAACTGGCTTGATGTAACAATCTTTGCAGGGGTTATCAGCTGGAGATGTGTCCTTAGATCAAACAGGGCAAAAGCAGGATATTCCAAGCTCCATCCACCACACGATCAGATTGATCATAAAATGAAAGAGACGCACAATAGTATAAAATTCCAAAAGGTTTGTTTACTATAAAGTATTGCACTTACATTAGTACAGGTAAAACCAGCGTTGTGTACAATATAGACGGCCGCCTTAAGATATCCAGGCACTGTGCAAACAAATACGATAGCAGGAAACAGCTCCTAACCCGACCGGTTTCATCACAAATAAAGGGATTTTTATAACAGCTTACCTGTAAAATCCTTTTCTTGGAGTACATCACGGGACACAGAGCGACTTAGTCATTACTAATGGGTTATATAGATTACCTTCAGGTGTTGGCACTGGCCAATTCCAAACCGGAAGTACCCTCCCCTATATAAGCCCCTCCCACCCGGGAGCACCTCAGTTTTGTAGCCAAGCAATAAGTGTCCCAAAAAGAGGGGTGGGAGCTCTGTGTCCCGTGATGTACTCCAAGAAAAGGATTTTACAGGTAAGCTGTTATAAAAATCCCTTTTTCTTTTTCGTACATCACGGGACACAGAGCGACTTAGTCATTACTAATGGGACATCCCAAAGCAATGCCAAATGAGGGGAGGGATACATAAGCTGGGCGCCATCAGGCATGAGGATCTTTTGCGGCCTGCAACACACTGCGCCCAAAGGCGACATCCTCCTGACTTCTAACGTCTACCTGGTAGAACCTAGTAAACGTGTGTACCGAAGACCATGTTGCGGCCTTACATACTTGAGCCAGGGAGGCCTGGTGATGCACTGCCCATGAAGTTCCAACTGCTCTTGTGGAGTGCGCCCTAACTTTGAACGGAGGCGGTCTCTTTCTCAAGCCATAGGCTTGTATTATGACCTGTCGAATCCACTTGGCTAAAGTAGATTTTGATGCTGCCTGACCCTTTCTGGGGCCTTCCGGCAGAACAAATAAAGAATCCGTTCAGCGAATCTGAGCAGTGGCTTTTAGATAAGCTTTAACTGCTCTTACTACATCCAAAGAATGTAATAACTTTTCCTCTACCGAGCTAGGTTTGGGGAAAAAAGAAGGAAGAACCACATCTTGGTTCAAATGAAACCTCGATACCACCTTAGGAAGAAAGGCTGGATGAGGACGTAATACTACTCTGTCCTTATGGACAACCAGATATGGCTCCTTACAGGACAAGGCGGCTAATTCCGATACTCTTTTAGCCGAACAAACGGCTACTAAGAAAATCAATTTCCTGGTGAGAAGAACCAAGAAAATGTGTTGTAATGGTTCAAACTGTTGTTTCTGTAGAACCGACAGAACCAGGTTTAGGTCCCAAGGACATATGGGAATACTAACCGGAGGGCTAATACGCATCACTGCTTGTATAAAGGCTTTGACTAGTGAATGCGAAGCCAAGGGCCTTTGAAAAAATATTGACAAGGCCGAAATCTGACCCTTGATAGTACTCAAGGCAAGCTTCCTATCTACAGCCCACTGTAGGAAGTCCAAAATCCTCCCTATCACGTACTTACGTGGATGCCATTTCTTGGCCTCACACCACGTAATGTATGCTTTCCAGATCCTATAATAGATCTGCCTGGATACCGGTTTCCTGGCATTGATCATGGTAGATACCACAGAATTAGAGAGCCCTCTCTTTTTCAGAATGTGGGCTTCAATAGCCAGGCCGTCAAACCTAGGGCTGGTAAGGAAGGGTGGTATATTGGTCCCTGCGACAGCAGGTCCGGACGATGTGGGAGGGTCCAAGGACTCCTCACTGACATTTTTACAATCTCCGCGTACCATGCCCCTCGGGGCCACGCTGGAGCCACCAGAATCACTGGTTTCTTTTCTACCCTGATTCTGCGGAGTAATCGCGGTAACAATTGTGACGGTGGGAATGCATATATCAGCTTGAACTGATCCCAAGGGAACACTAGGGCATCCGAGCCGCAAGCTAGGGGATCCCTTGTGCGAGACACAAATCTGTCCACCTTTGCGTTGAATCTGGATGCTAGCAGATCTACATCCGGTGTTCCCCACCGCTGGCATATTGCCTGGAAAACCTCGGGGTGAAGAGACCATTCCCCCGGGCATAATTGTTGGCGACTTAGAAAGTCCGCTCTCCAATTTTCCACTCCTGGGATGAAAACCGCGGATATGGCTGGGACATATTTTTCTGCCCACTCCAGGATGCAATTTGCTTCCCTCTGGGCTGCACGACTCTTGGTGCCACCCTGGTGATTGATATATGCCACTACCGTGGCATTGTCTGATTGAATTCTGACAGGGGACCCTTGGAGTTTGGATGTCCATGCTACTAGGGCATACCGGGCTGCTCGTATCTCTAAGAGATTGATGGGCAGGGCCTTTTCTGCTTCTGACCACTTGCCCTGGAGAGACCATTGCTCCAGTCCTGCCCCCCAGCCTATGAGGCTGGCATCTGTAGTGACCACCTTCCAAGAAACCGGACTGAAGGGTTTCCCTCTTTCCAGATTCTGGGGCACCAACCACCAATGGAGGCTCTTGCGAACGGAAGGGGACAGGGACATTGGTAAGTCTAAAGCCTGAACTTTTTTGTTCCAGGCTGACAGTATGGCCCTTTGCAAATTCCTTGAATGGAATTGACCGTAGGGTACCGCTTCGAATGAAGCCACCATCTTTCCCAGCAGCCTCATGCAGAGGCGTATGGATGGTTTTCTTTTTGTACCCACTAAGTGGGTCAAATCTTTTAAAGACGACACCTTCTCTGGAGGTAAGAAAATCTTTCTCTGATTTGAATCCAGCCTTAGCCCTAAGTATTCCAGACTTTTGACTGGTCTTAGAGCTGACTTGTCCCGGTTGATAATCCAACCGTGATATTCCAGATACTCGATTGTCTTGTGAATAGCTACTTCCAGCTTTTCCACTGAGTGGTCTATTAGTAGCAGGTCGTCTAGATATGCCATTATCGTTACACCCTGTGTTCTTAGATTGGCCAATAATGGGGCCAGAATTTTTGTGAACACTCGTGGTGCTGTGGCCAGACCGAAAGGTAAGGCTCTGAACTGAAAATGGCGCCCTTCTACTGCAAAGCGTAGAAATTTCTGGTGGGCCGGAAAGATGGGAATATGCAGATAAGCATCCTTTATGTCGATCGAGGCTAGCCATTCCTGCCCTTGTAGGGCGGTGGCCACCGATCGGATCGACTCCATCCGAAAAGTCCTGATATTTAGGAACTTGTTTAGCCCTTTTAGATTTAATATGGGCCTCACGTCCCCATTTGGTTTGGGGACTGTGAAAAGGTTCGAGTAAAACCCGAATCCGCTTTCTTCCAGGGGAACCTTCATGATTACACCTTGGAGCAATAGTTGTTCTAGTGCCAGAAGGAGGGATCCTCTCTTTTGGGGATCTCTTGGCACGTTTGACCTCATAAATTGGGCAGGAGGAGTGCCTTTTAACTCCAGCTTGTATCCCAGACTTACTGCGGAGAGCACCCATCTGTCTCTGATGGTGTCCCGCCAGGTCTCTGTGAACAACTGAAGTCTTCCCCCCACCCGATTGAGTGGGGGCAACGCTTCATGCCTTGGGGGGAGGTTTTGTACCTCTCTTGATCCAGGGCTTCTTGTTACCCTGTGATTGTCCCTGATTTCTGCCCCCTGAATTTGACCGCGGAGGCCGTCGGAACTGCTTCACAGCCGATGTGCCTGGGACTGGAGAAGTAGGCCTCTTAAAAGAAGGACTTCTACCCTTGTTCTTAACCGGTAAGAGTGAACTTTTACCGGCAGAAATTTTCTGGATATATTTGTCCAGATCTTCTCCAAATAAGCGTTCTCCATGAAATGGGAAGCTAACCAGCAGTTTTTTACAGGGAGCTTCAGCAGACCAGTTTTTGAGCCACAGAAGCCTACGCATATGTACTATAGACAGCGTAAAGCGAGAGGCCTGTTGGATTGTATCCTTTATGGCGTCCACCGCAAAACACAAGGCTCTAGGCAGGTCAGCTAGGGCAAGAGCCTGCTGATCTGGTAAGTCCCTTAAGACTTGTTTCAACTGATCTTTCACTGCTTGGCAGACTCCAATCGCTGCTACCGCAGGTTGTGTCACCAAACTTGCTGTAGAGAAAGCAGATTTTAGTAAAGACTCCAATTTTTTATCTATTGGGTCTTTGAACATTGGAACATTATCTACTGGACATGTCAGTGATTTGTTAACAGAAGAGATGGCTGCGTCCACTGTAGGGACCCTCCATTTTCTTATGAACTTATCCTCCATGGGATAGATCACCGGAAATCTCTTGGGGGGAGCAAATATTTTATCAGGATGCTCCCAATCCTGGTAAATAAGCCCTTCTAATAAAGGGTGGATTGGGAAGGAACAGACAGCCTGGGGAGCTTTTAGCGACCCCAGCGAGGAAACCGTAGTGGATGGTGGTTCCGCCAGAGGCATTTTAAATGCTGATCGGACCATATTAGTCAGAGACTGAACCCATAATCTTTCAGCCTGAGAAGCTGAGAAAGGTTCTTCCACTGTTGATTCCTCCATAACTGAATCAACCTCATCCTGATCCCCTTCAGGTAGGTCGATCTCTGTGTGGGGCTGTTCCTCCACTAACAGGCACTCTGAAGGAGGAGACGGAGATCGGACGCGCTTTTCCTGAGACAGGGAAGCAGCGATCAATGCTGTTAATCTCTCTTCCAATCCTCCCAGAGTTGAGGATAAAACCTCCTCTGTTATATATACAGGAGCAGGTGGACTGGGGACAGCCGCAGCACCAGGCATTCCTGCGGGGTTTCTACGGCTACTGACCTCTGAATTCTCAGGGGAGATTGGTGCAGTACAAGCATGCCCAATATCCTCAGAGCCCGATGGAGACCCCTTTGGCTTCCTGGAAGATCTATTTCCGGAGCGTCTGGACGACATATCCTTTAAGCACAAAGCTGAGGTATTCCCGTCGTCATACACCAATTTTGCTGGTAATAGTCTAACACAGGTGCTGCTATATACCAGCTGGTGTCCACTAAAGTGCCTTTCTATGGGGATGCCTGCATCAACCGCCTCTGTGTGCCACTGTTTGTTGCTAGCTCTGTTTGCATGCAGCTGACACTTGTACTGTGTCTTTTACTGTGTCTTTTACTGTTTTACCGTCACCACAGGCACTGTTTTACTGTTTTACCGTCACCACAGGCACCACACTTGTACTGTGTCTTTTACTGTGTTTTTCATTGTACTGTGTCTTTTAACCATGCTGGGACGCCCGCACATGCGCAGAAGCGCCGCGGCGCGCATCGAGCGTCATCCACCCGCCCCGCCCCTTTTTTTTCATAGGAGGCGCGTGCACGCGCCCGCGCGCGCGCCCGTGCGCCATTGGCGCCCTTTTCGAAATCAAACAGGGGACTAGGAGCCAGGGCCCTTTTTGCCGGAGGGCCTGTGCGGTGGATGAGCGCAGCAACAGGGCAGAGGAAGTGGATTCCCACAGAGAAACTTACCAGCTGCCTGGATCTTTTGACTTGAGAAAACCAAAGATCCACATGACAAGAAAAATGGACTACAGCGGCCTCTAGTGGTTTAACACTAGACTTTGTTTGGTCCACAGAAGTCCAAACTTCACCTATCACGGCAGGCATTGTAATTAAACCTTCAGGGACCGGGTTCCCAAGGATTCCACTCCCCTGGACCTGTATAGCACCCTGCACAGACAACATCTTGGTCGTGGGTATGACCAGAGCTCTGGATCCCAGGGTCCAGCCCTCCTAAGAGAAGCATTACAGGCAAAACCTTGCTCTTCTGCTGCAAGGCCCGGGTACCGACCGTTTAGCTATGAAGCTTTTTTGGTGGGATCCGGAACAGCTTACTAAGGCCCAAAAGAACCTGTACGCAAGCCCAGTGAAAACACATGTTACTCTTTGGCCAACACCTTAGACACTGGCAAAAAACTGAGGTGCTCCCGGGTGGGAGGGGCTTATATAGGGGAGGGTACTTCCGGTTTGGAATTGGCCAGTGCCAACACCTGAAGGTAATCTATATAACCCATTAGTAATGACTAAGTCGCTCTGTGTCCCGTGATGTACGAAAAAGAAAGGACTTCTTCTGGGGCATAAGTGCAATACTTTATATTAAACAAACCTTTTGGGATTTTACACTATCTGGCGTCTGTTTAATTTTATGATCATTCTGATCGGATGGAGCTTGGTTTGAATATCCTGCTTATGCCCTGTTTTATCTTCATAGTAAAGGGTCCAGGCTCTCTGGTAAGAGTGTATTTTGCCTGTGGTGACGGTGCACGCACAAGGTGGAAGTTTTTTTTGGATTCAACTACTTATCTCGGATTTGTGTTTTCTACAGTTGGATTTTAATAACCCAATATGAGATTTTTGTTTAGCACATCATTTTTTTCTACATATTAAAAACGGTTAACAGTTCACTCACATTCAAGATGCATAACATGTGCATAATTTCTTACAAAATAAATTATTCCAAAAGGATAGCTTTTCGGGCTAGTTTACACCAGACCACATTCCTGTGCAATTCCTATGTGTTTCCCTGCAGTGTGATTTGGCAGCCTATTCATTTGAATGGGCTGCAAATCACACCAGATCGCACAAAAAGTCGTGTATGCACTACTTTTTAAAAATGCACTGCATCAAATCGCATGGTACTAACGTACCATTTGATCTGTTCCTCGCAAACACTCTGAGTTTGCAATCTGTGTTTGGGGTGCCGTTAACAATGTAACTGTAATGTAATGTTAACAATACCATAAATCTCAAAGGCAGTGCATTCTAATCACGGTGCGGGAAACGCACACTGGACGTGCCTTTCCTGTGCTGCTTTCTGGTGTGAACCAGCCCCTAGGAAAGAAAAGTTATCTTTTGATGGGTGAAATTTACAATAGTTGCGATTTGTTTGAGCATCTCCTCCTAATATTAGGACACTTACATCTTATGATTTAAGTGGTAGCAAGCACTTTTAAGAAGGGTTTTTCATGGTTGATGGTTCAAAGAGTAAAAAAGTGTTTTGATTGAGCATGTGCTGCACCATAGCAGAAAAGAGAAAAGCCATTGCCGGCTCAAGCAATGCCTGACCTAAGTTCCCTGAAGACTTATCTACAGAAAGAATAGGCCTTTAACTATTTTAAACTTGATTTAATTAGTACCTTTTAGAATTTAACCAACACCCATTAAAACACAGATGACATAATTTAGTGAAGAGCAAGGATAGAAAATCATTCTCTGTTACCACTGTCTGCTTATTTAATTACCTTAGATGTTAATGAGGCTTAAAATGATTTCTTTTTTGGTATTAATCACTGCTAAAGGCTGGCAAATATGAGTCATTATGTCTTTATTTTTAATACAAACAAAAGCATAATTAGTGAAATGCTACCAAAGGTTATGTATTATGAGCTTAATTCAATAAAATATTTTCCAGTGGTTTATCTAAAGTTTTTGTTCTCTTTTTGCTGAATTTTGTAATAGTCTCACATAATTCCCTAATAATAATAATATGGGTTAGTCGGAGGATTGATTGTGAGACACCTAACCTGTCATAATGTTAACATTTTCAGTTAACATGAGCAAAACAGTTCACAATCTGAATATATACAGTATCTCACAAAAGTGAGTACACCCCTCACATTTTTGTAAATATTTTATTATATCTTTTTATGCGACAACGCTGAATAAATGAAATTTTGCTACAATGTAAAGTAGGGAGTGTACAGCTTGTATAACAGTGTAAATTTTCTGTCCCCTCAAAATAACTCAACACACAGCCATTAATGTCTAAACCACTGGCAACAAAAGTGGGTACACCCCTAAGTGAAAATGTCCAAATTGGACCCAATTAGCCATTTTCCCTCCCCGGTGTCATGTGACTCATTAGTTTTACAAGGTCTCAGGTGTGAATGGGGAGCAGGTGTGTTAAATTTGGTGTTATTGCTTTCACTCTCAACATGGCACCTCATGGCAAATAACTCTCTGAGGATCTGAAAAAAAGGATTGTTGCTCTACATAAAGATGGTCTAGGCTATAAGAAGATTGCCAAGACCTTGAAACTGAGCTGCAGCACAGTGACCAAGACCATAAAGCGGTTTAACAGGACAGGTTCCACTCAGAACAGAAGAAGTTGAGTGCACGCGCTCAGCGTCATATCCAGAGGTTGTCTTTGGGAAATAGACATATGAGTGCTGCCAGCATTGCTGCAGAGGTTGATGGGTGGGGGGGTCAGCCTGTCAGTGCTCAGACCATATGCCGCACACTGCATCAAATTGGATTACTGGAACCATGTCCTGTGGTCTGATGAGACCAAGATAAACTTATTTAGTTCAGATGGTGTCAAACGTGTGTGGCGGCAACCAGGTGAGGAGTACAAAGACAAGTGTGTCTTGCCTACAGTCAAGCATGGTGGTGGGAATGTCATGGTCTGGGGCTGCATGAGGGCTGCCTGCACTGGGGAGCTACAGTTCATTGAGGGAACCATGAATGCCAACATGTAATGTTATATACTGAAGCAGAGCATTATTATTATTATTATACAGGATTTATATATCGCCAACAGTTTGCGCAGCTCTTTACATCAGGGAAGACAGTACAGTCACAATACAATTAAATACAGGAGGGATCAGAGGGCCCTGCTTGTTAGAGCTTACAGTCTAGAAGGCAGGGTCACGTGGAACAGAGGGTAGTAGCTGTGGGGGATGATCAGATGGACAAAAATGAAAATACAGTTGTTAGGTGTGGGTAGGATAGGCTTCTCTGAAGAGGAGGGTTTTCAGGGACCCTCTAAAAGCAAATAGAGAAGGAGATAGACGGACATATTGGGGTAAGGAGTTCCATAGGCTTGGAGAGGCTCTGGAAAAGTCCTGGAGATGAGCATGGGAGCGGGTGATGAGAGAGCTAGAGAGCAGGAGGTCTTGAGAAGAACGAAGAGAACGATTAGGTTGGTATTTAGAGACTAGGTCAGTGATGTAGCTGGGGGCAGAGTTGTGGATGGCTTTGTAGGTAGTTGTTAGTATTTTGAATTTAATTAGTTGGGTGAGCGGAAGCCAGTGGAGGGATTGACAGAGAGGAATAGCAGAGACAGAGCGGTTGGTAAGATGGATGAGTCTGGCAGCAGCATTCTTGATGGACTGAAGGGGGGATAGAGTATACAGGGGTAAGCCAATGAGGAGGGAGTTGCAGTAATCGAGGCGAGAGATGACCAGGGAGTGAATTAGGAGCTTTGTTGTGTCATTGGTTAGAAAGGGGCATATTTTGGAGATGTTGTGGTGGTTGAAGCGGCAAGATTTGGAAAGTGATTGGGCATGAGTTTTAAAAGGAGAGTTCAGAGTCCAGGACTTCTCCTAGGACCTTGGCATGTGGGGATGGCCTGATAGTTGTGCCATCGATTTTGACAGAGAGATCAGGGGAAGAGGCACGTGGGGGAGGAAAAATGATAAGTTCAGTTTTGGATAGATTAAGTTTTGAGGAAGTGGTGTGACATGCAAACTGATATATCTAATAGTAAATTAATGATACGTGAGGAGAATGATGGAGTGAGTTGAGGGGTAGAGAAATAGATTTGAGTGTCGTCAGCATAGACATGGTATTTGAAGCCGTGGGAGGCTATCAGCTGACCCAGGGAGGAGGTGTAGATTGAAAATAGGAGAGGTCCAAGAACAGAACTTTGCGGGACACCAACAGAGAATGGAAGAGGAGAGGAAGAAGTAGAGTTGTAAGTAACGCTAAAGGTGCGGTTGGATAAGTAGGTAGAGAACCAGTGAAGAGTACAGTCACGGAGACCAAATGTGTGGAGTTTTTTGAGAAGGAGGGGGTAGTCAACCGTATCGAAGGCAGCAGAGAGGTCCAGGAGTAGGAGTACAGAATAGTGTCCCTTAGTTTTGGCCGTTAGTATATCGTTTGTTAGTTTTAGGAGAGCAGGTTCTGTGGAATGTTGAGGACGAAATCCAGACTGAAGAGGATCAAGAAGGTTATTATCAGCAAGGTGGACGCTCAGTCGGTTGTAGACTAGACGTTCAAGGAGTTTGGATAAAAAGGGGAACAAGGAGATGGGGCGTAGGTTGTCAAGATTGGATGGGTCCAGCGAGGGCTTTTTAAGAATGGGGCTGACTAGGGCATGTTTCAAAGAGTTAGGGAAGATGCCAGAAGAGAGGGAGAGATTGAAAATGTGGGTTAGAGAGTGTAGAATAGAGCCAGAGGGTAAAAGTAGCATTTGCTAAGGAACAGGATCCAGAGCGCAGGTGGTAAGATGAACATTAGCAAGTAATTTAGCAACCTTGTCTATAGTGGTGGGGTTGAAAGAGGGAAGTAATGATTGTACCTGTGGGCATGAGGTGTAAAGCGTGAAGGGTATCTGAACAGTAGAGATCTCCTCGCGAATTGTATCAATCTTCTGTTTAAAATGATTGACGATCTCCTGGGCGGTGAGTGAGTTAGTGGGTGGAGGCAGTGGAGGACGAAGGAGAGAATTGAAGGTAGAGAAGAGTTGATGGGGACGGGATGATAAGTTTTTAATGAGGGTGATGAAATAGGTCTGCTTGGCAGTGAGGAGGCAGGAATTGTATTTTTGGAGGGCAGATTTATACTGGCCGAAATCTTTCTGGGACATCGTCTTACGCCACTGGCGCTCGATAGCACGGCTGTGTTTTTTCAGACTTCTAGTATCATCTGTTTGCCAGGGTTGGAGGGGACGGGGCCTTATTCTGCATGTAGTGAGGGGGGCCAGTCTGTCCAGTGATGCTAGAAGTGAAGTGTTGTAGACAGAAGTGGCTAGGCCGGTGCAGGAGGGGTGTGATTTTGTAATAGAGGTGGTCAGTCGCAGAGTAGAGAAGAGAAGGGTTGATATGGCGAAGGTTTCTATGAGTAACCATTAGGTGTTTGGAGGGAGAGGTGGCGGAGGAGAGGGAGAAAGTGAAATTAATAAAGTGGTGATCAGAGAGGGGGTAAGGATAGTTGGAGTGGTTGCGTGGAGTGCATAGGTGGGAAAGGACAAGGTCAAGGGTATTGCCTTCGGAGTGTGTAGGAGCATGTATCCATTGCTTCAGGTCAAAGGAGGAGGTTAGACTGAGAAGTTTGGAAGTCGCAGAGCATGATCCCCTCCCTTCAGAGACTGGGCCGCAGGGCAGTATTCCAACATAACGACCCCAAACACACCTCCAAGATGGCCACTGCCTTGCTAAAGAAGCTGAGGGTAAATGTGATGGACTGGCCAAACATATCTCCAGACCTAAACCCTATTGAGCATCTGTGGGGCATCCTCAAACAGAAGGCGGAGGAGCGCAAGGTCTCTAACATCCACCAGCTCTGTGATGTCTTCATGGAGGAGTGGAAGAGGACTCCAGTGGCAACCTGTGAAGCTCTGGTGAACTCCATGCCCAAAAGTGTTAAGGCAGTGCTGGAAAATAATGGTGGCCACACAAAATATTGACACTTTGGGCCCAATTTGGACATTTTCACTTAGGGGTGTACTCACTTTTGTTGCCAGCGGTTTAGACAATAATGGCTGTGTGTTGAGTTATTTTGAGGGGACAGCAAATTTACACTGTTTATACAAGCTGTACACTCACTACTTTACATTGTAGCAAAGTGTCATTTCTTCAGTGTTGTCACATTAAAAGATAGAATAAAATATTTTAAAAAATGTGAGGGGTGTACTCACTTTTGTGAGATACTGTATGTATGTATATATATATATATGTATATATATATATATATATATATATATATTTATTTATTACACATTAGATTTAAGAGAAGAATCGTTCTACTTCTCTTAAATCAAATAAAACAATAAATATTTTGCAGAAATGTATTTATTTTTGGTTTAATTTTGTTGAATTCCAGGGACCAACTAGGTTACGTGCTTACACATAAATGTACTCTTCTCAGTGTTTCCACTGAAAAATTTATATAATATACAGTATATACTGTGTGTGTATGTGTGTATATATATATATATATATATATATATATATATATATATATAGCAAATCTCACAAGAAGGGAGAGCAACATAAATCAATGAAAACCCAACAGCAGATTGAACCTGTTCCCTGCTCTTAAGCCTCGTACACACGACCGAGTTTCTCGTCGTAAAAAACACGTCGTTTTTTTCGACGAGATTCTTGTTAACCTTGTCGATTTTCTCGTCAAGCTTTCCATGCGTACACACTGACATTTCCCAATTTCCTCGTTGTTCTCCGCGGTCACGTCCAGCACGTACGACGGCACTATAAAGGGGAAGATCTTTTTTCTTGGCGCCACCCCTTGGGCTGCTTTTGCTGATCTCGTGTTACCGCGTGTGAAGTAAAAGTTTGGGAAGAGACGATTCGCGCTTTTCAGTCTTCGTACTTTTCAGTTCGTTTTCTGCGGTTCAGTTTGTGCTTGTGGGTTCGTATCTTGACTTTCAGGGCGTCTAGGCAGGTCGTATCTGTTTTACAGTGCGTTCTTGCCTGTTCGTTTCTGTTTTTCAGTTCGTTATTCATAGGCCTTGCTGTTCTAAAGTGCGTTCTGTTCTATACGTTCTGATAAGACGACCATTTCCTAGCCATGTCGCCTGGACGTTCTCGTCGTCGAGTTCGTGCTGTGCGTGTGCTTGGTGTTGGTCTGCTTGTTTTGGACCAAGACCAGTCCATGAATGGTGTGAGGAGGAGTTCATGGACCAAGAATTGGTTGCTCCAGCGGGACCAATTCTGCCATATGCCTCTGCTGCGGGAGATCATCGAGAATAATCCTGAGGACTACAGGAATTTTCTGCGGATGTCTGACCCTGTTTTTCAGGAACTGTTGGCTTTGGTGTCCCCCTATATTACCAGGCAGGACACCGTTATGCGGGAAGCCATCAGTGCTGAGCAGAGGCTCATCGCCACGTTACGTTATCTGGCGACAGGGAGAAGTCTTCAGGACTTGAAGTTCACGACAGGCATCTCCCCCCAGGCTCTGGGCCTCATAATCCCAGACACCTGTTCTGCCATTATACAAGTCCTGCAGGAGGACTATATTAGGGTAAGTTTTCTCCATTAACATCACATTTTATGTATTTCATGTATGATAATGAATTGTATTTCTTTCATCCTTCCCTAATTACCATGATTGTAATATGCTGAGAATGTCCCCTTTGTCCTCATGCATGCTGGAAGCTTTAGATTGCCCCTTTTTTCTCCTCCATGCATATTTCCCTTCACTAACCTTTCCAGCAGGGGCGCCTGTTGCTCCAAATGTTTGGGGGTTCAAACCCCAATTTAGGAAATAAACTTCCTCCTTTTTTGCTCTGGTGCCTATTAAACGCCCCCATTTGTTCCCTCCAATGGAGCCATTTTGTTCCCTCTAATGCAGCCATTTTGTTCCCTCCAATGCAGCCATTTTGTCCCCTCCAATGCAGCCATTTGGTTCCCTCTAATGCAGCCATTTTGTCCCCTCCAATGCAGCCAGTTCCCCCCCAGCCCTGCACTTACCTTCTTGTGGTCAACGCCATCCTTATTCTGTCCTTGATGTCTTCTCCTTCCCTTGATGTTGCATCAGCCAATCATGTTACCATTAAACAGACTTGTTGAACATGATTGGCAGAGCAGCCCGTCAGTGTTTACCCAAGGAATGCCCCCCCCTGCGTCCCCTATTTAACTTTTCTGAAGCCAATTACATCCCTCAGGCTGTAATGTGCAAGACAATTTTCCTTCCTGTTTCTGATATGCAATTTTAAGCCCATAAATGACGCAGTTCTTTATATGTCGGTCGCTTAACAGGGGGCCATCCACCTGAATAGTGGGCGGCATAGACAATACATAGGTTAATGCAAGGCATGAACCTATGTATTGTTCTGAGTGACGGGCACAGGAGAGAGGGGGCAGTGCTCCAGCGCCCACTCTGGACGCACCGCCACTGCAATGCTATCCTGTGGCCAAACACATCTACCCCCCTCCCCATTATAATTTATTCATGGACCATCATAGGGGGTGATGAATATGATACATGAGCCTTCCATTATACTTATTTAAAACACCTTAATAAACGTAGACTTTGCTTGATGTTGGCCTCTAATGTATTTTCTTAGAATCTCCTTGTAATGTTTGATTTGTGTATTCTAATATTTTTTCATCTTGTTTGACTCCACAGCTTCCTTCCACACCACAGGAATGGCAGACTATGGCATCAGAGTTTGCCACTCGGTGGGACTTCCCCAACTGCGGTGGTGCTATAGACGGGAAGCATGTCCGCATCGTGCCGCCACCCCGTTCTGGGTCCTACTACTTCAATTACAAGGGGTCTCATAGCATTGTGCTGATGGCGGTGGTGTCAGCACGGTATAAATTCCTCTATGTTGATGTAGGGAAGAATGGCCGGATGTCCGATGGGGGATCCTTCATCCAGACGGAGTTTGCCCTCCGTCTCCAGAGTGACGACCTTGCATTGCCACCGGATGCAGGGAATGTTGAAGGACTCCTCTTTGTTTTTTTGGCTGATGAAGCCTTCGGGCTCGGACCGCATCTTATGAGGCCATTTCCTCAGAGGACCCTGACCCCAGAGAAGAGGGTGTTCAATTACCGGCTGGCCAGGGGCCAAAGAGTCGTTGAAAATGCCTTTGGCATAATGGCCAGCCGGTTCCGCCTTTTTATGACTTCAATACACTTGGCGGACTACAAAATAAACTATGTAGTATTATGCTGCTGTGTGCTACACAATTTTCTCTGCCGCAAATCAAATTCCTATATGGTCTCAGTTTTGCCTGAGGCTGGACTTTCCCCTGATAATCCCCTGCCGGGCCTGGAATCTGCCCGTGCTGGCTTTCCCCCCCAAAATGCCCGTGAGGTTTGGGACGAATACATGGACTATTTCACGGGTAGGGGGGCAATTCCTATGCCAGGCTATGGCTAAAGATTCCTGTCTAACGATCAAAATAAAAATCTGGTTTAAACTTCTAACTTTTGTTGGTTTCCTGTCTCCTAGTTTGTCTTAGTGCATTTGTAGTGCCAAGTGTATTTTCCTTTAGTAAATACCAACCATTTCACTATGTAACCTTTAAAAAATAACCAAATAAGGTTAGAGCGTATTAGAAAAAGAAGCTACACGTTGTTTGTGCTCAAATATTTTACTATGTGCAAATTCACACACCTTTTTTTTTAATTTTACATTTTTTGTTTGCCTGGCCACAAACCGGCAATTGTTTTCTTAGGAAAATACAAAAACAACAGTTGCATTCCAAAAATTACAAAATTGGATACCTCGGAGCAATCTGAGACATTCACTTACACAAACTATATGTCTCTATGTGCCCGTCCTAATATGGGGTCCTGCCACCCCTTGCCCAGCCAAAAATTGAATATGCACACAATTGGGATTATTTTCCTATAGGGATTTTAGACTCCTGATCCCTATTGTCAACATGTGCTATCTGCCATCAGGGGTGATCAATGGACGTGTTTTGGGGGTGCAACCCCTTCCTCAGTTCACCTACTTTAGATACGAGGAAGGGGTTGCACCCCCAAAAGACGTACATGGATATCCCCTGATGGCAGATAGCACATGTTGACACACTGTTTGCAGATTCAATTTTTGGCTGGTTTGATTGTCAAAAAGTTTTTAAGAAGTTGAAGAACAAACATGAAAAAAAAGGGGGTTTGGATGCCTTATTGAATTCTCCCCAAAACATCGAGAATGTCTTTAAATGTTTGATCCATCACATGAATTCTTTCTTTAATTTTGTCCAGTTCCGTGCTACATTCCATCACTTGCTGGATGAGGCGGAGGGCACTGTCAGCAGAGAAACCTGTACTATCCTTCACCCCAAAATTCACATCCCCTAAAAACAAAATAAAAAGGTATTATAACTCTGCAGGCCTACCTCTCTTACCTGAAGCTGTGGTGTCAGATACTGACCTGTTGTGGTGACCAGTTCCACAACGTCATCCACCTCTCCTTCCTGCACTTCTCCTTCCTCCACCTCAACTTCATCCACATCTTTAGGTTGTTGGTCTTTTGGAGTTTGGGGTTGTTGTGAAGCTGTGGGGTTCCTGTGCTCCCTGGAGTGTCCTCCTCCCAGTCTTCTCTCCCCTATGAGAATCAAACAAAAGGTAGAGTTATCACACAGAAATTCTCTATGTTAAAAAAAAAAACAGGCTAAATTGCTTGGAAGTGGGGTACAAGTGTGTGTTTGGGCGGAAGTTAAAGATGAATGCATTATTTCTGACCAAGAATATGTTTAGTATTCACCTTTGTCTGTCATTTTTTAGACATGTAGGCAACACAAAAATTCTCTCATGCACCTGTGTGGGACACCCAAAAAAGGCGGGTCTGGTGGCCCACACTATAGTGCTCCAAAGAACAGATGTGGAAGCAGCTGCTGAGTGTCCTCTCCTTTACACAGTTTACAGTTTGCATTTCATTCTCTTTACAAACACATCATCTAGCCTAAAACTTTGTGCCCCAAATTTCCCAAAAAATAGCAGATGTCTAATTACTTTTGTGGCTGTAAAATAAGCCAAAACAGCAGATAGTGGCCGAACGAAGTGTCTGTAACGTAACAAACGATTACTGTGCCCAACCAAGTTCAAAATATTACATTTTGAAAGGGAGTCCAATAAGAAAAAAAAAACAAAACCAGCAACATGTCAGTTTAGAAAAGGATTAATAGCAGAAAAGTGTACATTTACTTACTTTTTGCGAGCATTCTCTTAATGCTCCTTAACTGCTCTGGCTCCCTCAGTTTGAGGTCTGACCACCTCTTTCTGAGCTGCTCATTTGGGCGTTTCACCCCGAAATTCGTCTTCAGACTCTTCATGACTTTAGTGAGGATTTTGGCCTTCCTTCTATTTGGTTTGCTATACGGCCCATGCTTTGCGTCATAATCAGACTTGAGCAAGATGTCCACCATCTCCGCCATCTCCGCAAAAGACATATTAGATGCCTTGAATCTCCTCCTTGATCGTGATGTTTCCTCGGTCTCCGGGCTTGTCTCCTCCTCGTTAGTTGCGGAATTATCAGACACCTGCTGTAACTCCCCCTCTTTCGGTCTGCGCGCCGAAAGAGAAGGGGCGGGGAAAAGATGTTAGTTAGAACGTCATGGGCGGGCGACGTGTGCGGAGCGACGTGTTCGTATTTTGACGCATGCGTGGTGTGTATATAGCAAACACACATGTGACTATAGTACGTTCGGTGTGCGGAGAGAGGAGTTCAAGTGACGGACGTGCGAACGAAGGTATGTGATTTTGAGACTGTGCCAAATTGTTGGCCTATACTGTCTTGAGAATGTTGTAGGATATATATGGTGACTACGATGTTAAGGAGGTTAGACTGTTTGCCTCACATTAGTTATATATTATTTATTTAACTTGCAGATACAATATGAATGTCTTTATTAGCGACAAAGAGTTCCTGGCGGAATTTATTGACCGGGTAAGGGAGCTGCCAGCTCTGTGGGAGACGAAAAACCCCATCCACAAAAAAAGAGGGGTGAGAAAAGCAGCGCTGGAGAAGCTGCTCCCATTTGTGCAGACCAAGGTGCCCACAGCCACAGCAAAACAAGTGGACACTAAAATTGGGAGCTTGAGAGGCACCTACAGGACTGAATGCTCTAAGGTCCTGGCTTCTCAGAGGTCAGGAGCAGCAGCAGGTGATGTGTATGTCCCGATTTTGTGGTACTACAGCAGGATGTCCTTCCTGGATGACCACATTGAGGCAAGGCCATCACTCTCCACTCTTCCCCCCAGACTTCCCTGCAACCAACCTGAGCCTTCTCTGGAACAAGAGGAGGCAGCCATCCTGGATGGACCTGATTTGGCCATCTGGAGCCAGGTATAGTATTAAATGAAATTGCATTGTGATAAAATTAATGTTTGACAAATATGTCAAGATGAGAAACATACAATATTTTGGGTTCCACAAGTGAAATCAAGATCTTGAGACATTAGTCTGCACTTAATTGGGTGCTAAATAGTCAATCTGATGTAGGTGTAAATTAGAAAAAAAAAAATTCTGGATTTACATTCTAATTGCTTCAATCATGTTTATAAAGTTTGATGCAAAGATTAAACCAACATATCAGCCAGGAGGAGGGTCTGGAAACTGTCAGGCAGGAGGAGGAGGGGCCCAGTGGCAGCCAGGAGGAGGCAGGGCCCACTGTGAGCCAGGAGGTGGCAGGGCCCAGTGGCAGCCAGGAGGTGGCAGGGCCCAGTGGCAGCCAGGAGGTGGCAGGGCCCAGTGGCACCCAGGAGGTGGCAGGGCAAAGGAGAAGCACCAAATCCCAGGTGCCTCCCATCCGGCTTCCCAAAAGAGGCAGGAGGGACAGGACCACCAGTGAGGCAGCAATGGCCCTTATTAAAGAGGCCCATGCCACCCTCAAAGAGCCCACATCCCCTGAAGAGGCCATTGCCGGCCTAGTGGAGGCAAAGTTCAAGGTGATGAGCATGGAGCAACGCCTCCTATGCGAGCCCCTGCTCATCACCTTGCTCAACAAGGGGGTGATGGAAAAAATTACCCCCAATACAGCTATTTGTGAGGTGGCACAACTGTCCCAACCTCAACCTCCTCCTCCACCTCCACATTCTTCTTTTGCCCCACCCCCTTCTCCTCCACCTCCACCTTGTTCTTCCGCCCCACCCCCTTCTCCTCCACCTCCACCTTGTTCTTCTGCGCCACCCCCTTCTCCTCCACCTCCTCCTCCTCCTGACAGGAGTACCCCTCCAGTGGCCCAGCCTCCAGCCAAACGAAGAAGGAAGGCTGCAGGGAAGGCTTCAGGAAAGGTTGCAGGGAAGGTTGCCAGGAAGACGAGGAAGTGATGGCCTTGCTTCATTGTGGTCGGACAGAAGGCAGCCTGTTGTAGTACCACACACTTGGGACATATATATCACCTGCTGCTGTTCCTGACCTCTGGGAGGCCAGCATCAGATTGTGTTCAGAAATGTTGGCCTTCTCAAGCTCCCAATTTTAGTGTCCACACAGGGTTGCTGTGTGCTCTGGGGTCCCTGGGATGCACAAATGGCAGCAGCTTCTCCAGCGCTGCCTTCTCTTTATTTTAGTTCAAACATGAATAAATGTTATTTTTCTTTAAGTTCATACTTGACTTGTGTATTTGTAAAAATGTAAAATGGAGTAAGCAGATACATTTGACTGACAAAAAAAGGGACAGATAACAACCCCCCAAAAAAATAACTAAATCGTATTTCCTAAAAAAGGGTGTAAAATGTAAATAATATATATTAAAAGATTCAATGGGAGATCACTACCAAAACATTGCGAAATTACAATTAACATCAGTTAGAAAAATATCTAATTTTTTAATATTCCTAAAAACTTGCACGATATAATACACATAAATCTTCTTAAGAGCAGCATGAAAAAGGTTAAAAAAAGATAGTCATAACTCTGTGTGAATATCAGCAGCAAAAGAAGTTCATTCGTTTGGATTAATGTAACATTCTAACGAAGATTTCAATGCACAACATTTAAACGATGCAAAAATTTGGAGCGTGACGAATGTGCTATCTCCATTAAGAAGGCTTGTTTTACCAGAAGATGCGCTCCCGTCTCATAGTTGCTTCTGAGCATGCGCGCTTTTGGAAGAGTCGTAAAAGCATACACACAAACCATTTTCTCGTCACAAAACAGGCCGACGAGAAACACGACGAGGAAATCTGGAATCCTGACGAGAAAATAGAGAGCAGGTTCTCTATTTTCTCGTCGAGATTCACGGCAATTTTCTCGTCGTAAAACCATACACACGAACGGTTTTCTCGACAAAAAAACTAACGCGGCACTTTTCTTGCCGGTTTTGGACGAGAAACTCGGTCGTGTGTACGAGGCTTCAAATTAGGGAATTACTGAAACATTGGGCTATAGGTGCACTTGGAGGTTTTTAAACATCTTAAGAATTGCACATTCATTCATCTACTTTAGCTAGGACTGTTTATGTCACAGCACAAATTGATGGGACTATGCCACTTTCTAACTTACAATTTGAAGCCACAGTAAATTTGATTGACAGATTCATCCCTGGGCTGCTTTTTGAGGAGTGAATTATATGACTAAATATGGCAAATGTGCAATGACAACTAATCAATATACAGCTCAGCAGGAAACATATTAATCTGATAATGCAGCTTTCATACTCATTATCCAGTCATCCAAGCTTGATCTAACTCCAGCAGTGGAGAGAAACAAAAAGCATGCTCTGTAATGTGACATAGAGTATGCTGCGTATAAAAAACAGCAATGGCTATAGTCCATTACAATCAGATATACGTAGAACTTTAGATTAGCCTGACCACTGAAAGTTTTTTTTTGTAATTTGGTTGTTATGGTTGATATTTTACATAATTGTTTTTTGGTATCCATTTAACTAAAGGACAGTGCTGAAATATCTTATTAAACAGGACTATTGCACTCTCTTTTCCAATATTTCAAATGTTATGATATTTGTGACCAAATAAAAGAGATTTAGTTAGAGCTTTATTACAAGACATGGAACTACAATGAAAAGTGGGCACAATAAAGTGCCCACAACATGGGATTGTGGCCGCTATAAAGTTTAAATTAAAAAAAAAAAAGTTGTGTTTGCTACAATAAAAAAAAAAATGTATTTTGAGCGGGCTTGTCACAAGGCAAACGAGAGGGAGAAACGTTTTTTACACGTGAGAGGAGGTGATAAATAGCCTGCCTGACTGACCCGCTCACAGTTGCCCTGAGGCGGCTTAAGCTTGAGCTCCGCTGTATTTACTTAGCCCGCTTGGCCGCTTCAGGACATGAAATCCCTGGTGAGAAGAGTCCTTGAGAGGGCTGAGGCGGAAGGAGGAAACAAATGGCTCCAGCGGTGTTGAGCGCTGACCAAGGAGGACACTTCTTTAGTGTCAGTGCCACCGGAGCTGCTGCTTAGGCAGAGCGGGACGGAGTTGTCTGTTGGGTCTCTCCCAGCTGACGCTGCCTCCACACAGCTGTCACCATCCCGCGGCGTACAGAGGAGCAGCCCTCCAGAGAGAAGGGTAACAGATACGGCAGCCGGGGGTAGCGAGCAGTCCCAGTCGGCGGCGGAGCAGGAGGAAGTTCCAGAGGCTCAGAGAGCCAGTCGGGGGGGAAAAGAAATAGACGGGTATTATCCCCTTCTCCTATCCGCAGCAGGGGGGAGTAGAGACCGGCCATTCCCCCTTATCGCTTGGGCCTCCCCCTAGCATGGATGAGCTGTCATCTCCAAGCTTAGCAGACGCTCCTCCTGCTTCTCCTCATGCCAGTATGGCTCTTCCTAGAGCTTTAATGTCTCATGCTTCTGCTGGGTTACAGCCCAGGTAGTCACCTCAGGTCAGAGCTGGGGCATCACTTGCATCCAGGCCGTCTAGGCTGGATGCAGTGAGGGCCCCTGTGTGTCTTTCTTCCCATACAGGTCCAGATGTCAGCCAGGTCTCCCAAGGAATCCACATCCCAGTTGTATGCAGTTCTCCAGAGTCAAATAATGCGGGTGAGTCTGCTCAGAATGAATTAATAAATCAGTTGCTTATTTCTCTGACTAAATTTTATGAAAATGTATCTATTAATCAGTCTGCATCTGTATCTTCTTCTCCAGCCAATGCATAGTCAGGTAATCCTGTAGCTAATGTTAATCCTGTTCATGCATGTACAAACATTCCTGTAGGTATGCCTGCTTCTGTTTCCGAGACATGTTTCAAGGAGGTGCTTCCTTGCGAGATGTCTCCTTTAGGATTTCATCTGCCCTTAATGATTAAAGAGAACATTTATTATCCCTGTTGCCAATTTCAAAAGAGTTCCTCACAGAATCAGATAAGAGGTCCGAGGATGGTGCTGAAGATAGGCGCCGTCCCGTGGCCAGATCCTTTTTTAATTGGTTGCAGGCTTTCTGCATTTTCTCTGCAATGATGGGCGAAAAGCATCCGGAAAGATGCACTGGGATTTTTAAGCACCTAGAACATATTCTGGAGGTGTATAAGAGTTTTGGTGGTATGGGTTGGTTTAACTACGACAAATCCTTTTGCCAAAAAATTGCAATTTATCCAACACTAAAATGGGGTAATAAGGACGTAGGGTTGTGTTTGAACCTTATTATCCCTCAAAAACCTGTCTTTACAAGACACAGCCCCCAGTCAACTTTGAACACGAATTCGACAACTTCAGTATATAAGAAAGGTACATGTTTTGCATTTAACGAGACTCAATGCAAATGGTTGAATTCATGTTGTTATCGTCATGAATGTTCTTTTTGCTTTGGCAGTCACCCGGTCTCAAAATATTTTAAAAGAGCCTCCAGCAGCCAGGTTAGCAGGGAGCATTCAAAAAGCCTGCACGCCAGTGAGGCTTCACGCAATGCGTCCATGGCTAATGCTGTACCCCGACAAGGGGAAAGCTCAATTACTAATTGATGGGTTCTCCATAGGTTTTAAATTGCCTATTTTTGCAGGTTCAGGTTGCCAGTTAACAAAAAAATTTAAGTAAGTATCTATTCACACTAACATAGTGAGGGATAAATTAAGGAAGGAAATTTTAGCTAATAGAATTGCTGGTCCTTTTATATCTCCTCCATTCGCTAATTTTCGAGTGTCCCCGTTAGGTTTAGTACCTAAAAAAGAGCCTAATGCCGCATACACACGACCGTTTTTCATGACGAGAAAAATGCAATTTTTTTAATTGGTCATTAAAAACGATCGTGTGTAGGCTCCAGAGCATTTTTATCGATGAGAAAATGGGCATTAAAAATTTAGAACATGCTCTATTTTTTCTCGTCGTTTTTCACGTCGTTGTTTTTCTCTTCGTGAAAAACGGCCGTGTGTACGCTTTAATGATGGGAAAAAAATGCGCATGCTCAGAAGCAAGTTATGAGACGGGAGCACTCGTTCTGGTAAAACTAGCGTTCGTAATGGAGATAGCACATTTGTCACGCTGTAACGGACTGAAACGCACAAGGCAGAAAAGTGCAAATCGCCTCTCACCAAACTTTACTAACACGAGATCAGCAAAAGCAGTCCAAAGGGTGGCGCCATCCGAATGGAACTTCCCCTTTATAGTGCTGTCGTACGTGTTGTCATACGTGTTGTATGTCACCGTGCTTTGGTCAAGCTTTTTTTTTCACGATAGTGTGTAGGCAAGGCAGGCTTGAGAAGAATCACATTGAGAAAAACTTTGTTTTTTTCAATGACATTAAAAACGGGCGTGTGTACGCGGCATTACAGTTACCGACTAATTCATCACCTGTCATTCCCTGCAGGCCACTCACTAAATGATGAAATTGACCCTTTATCTGCTTCAGTTAAATATACTACCTTTGATGACTCCATTCAAATCATCAAAACATTTGGTCATGGTGCATTGCTAGCAAAGGCTGACATTCAATCAGCCTTTAGATTACTACCCATTGCTCCTGAATCATACAATTCCCTGGGTTTCCACTTTGAGGATTATTTTTTCTATGACAAATGCCTGCCAATGGGCTATTCATTGTCATGCTATTATTTTGAGATTGTTGCCTCTTTTCTTCAGTGGGTTTTAGCTTTTGAATCTGGTCATACTGGTATAATTCACTATCTAGATGACTTTCTTTTCATAGGTCCTCCTGATTCTTTGGTTTGTTTGTTAATTCTTAAATAATTTTTTCGTATATCAGAATATTTTGGTATTCCCTTAGCTATAGAAAAGACTACTTGGCCATCCCCAATTATTGAATTTTTGGGCATACAAATCAATACATTATTATTCCAATTTGAAATTTCTGCATTGAAAATTTATAGGCTTCAATCTCAAATTTAGTTCTTCCTGCGTAGGAAAAATATTTTGTTAAAAGAACTCTTTTCTAGGTCTGTTGGCTTTTGCTACTCGGATCATGCCCATGGGTAGGATATTTTCCAGAAGGTTATATTTGGCTATGTCCGGGCTTAAATCCCCTTTTTCTCATATTAGGCTTACTAGTGATCTTAAGGATGATTTAATAGTATGGTCTCAACTTTTGCAGGATTATAATGGGAGATCTTTTTTCCAGGAGGATTTTGTATTCGCAGCGGATTTGGAATTATTCACAGACGCTGCAGGTTCTCTTGGCTTTTCCGGCATTTTTCGTTCATTTTGTGTTCGAGTTCATGGCCCCCCCCCCATTGGATTTCCAGCAAAATTACAAAAAATATAGTTTTGTTGGAACTCTTCCCGGTCGTAGTGGCTTTGGAATTATGGGGCAACCAATTTGCCAACAAGCGAATTATCATCAATACAGATAATAGAGGGGTTGTATTTGCATTAAACTGCCTTTCCTCAAAATCCTTGTTGGTATTAAAACTTTTGAGATATTTAGTCCTCTTATGTTTAAAATTTAATATTTGGATTAAGGCAAAATATTTACCAGGTAAGCTCAATGCCACCACTGATGGCTTATCTCGATTCCAGATGGCACGTTTCAGACAGCTGTTGCCTCAGGCAGACTGGGTGGGACACCGTTGCCCAAGTCATCTTTGGGATCTGATTTAAATCCTGTTTTTTTGGCTATTAAAAATTTGATCGCTCCAAAAACATGGACTGATTACTCGGTTGCATGGAACAAATGGCTGAGTTTCAATTCTGAGCTGGGTTTACCTAGTTTACCTCCCACTGAGAGTTCAATCTTGGCTTTCCTTTGTTCATTAATACAGTTGGAATTTTCTTTTAGTCATATAAATAAAATTTTAGCAGGGGTTTCTTTTTTCTTAAAACTGCATAACTTCCCAGCTTGCAACAGCTTCTTCTCTGTTAGGCAAGCATTAATAGGTTTAAGGAAGGTTAGGTTTTCTCCAGATCTGCGTAGGCCAATTACATTGGATTTATTATCTAGGCTGTGTTTGGCCACTCCTTTTGTCTGCATTTCAGCTTACGAGGCTTTATTATTTCACGCAGCTTTCATTTTAATGTTTTTTGCTGCTTTTCGCATTTCTGAAATGTTACCAAATAACAAACACAGTTTGGGAGGTCTTCTTTTATCGGATGTTTCTTTTTTTTGATGATAAGGTTCTTATGTTCATTAAAAGATCAAAAACAGATCGAACAGGTAAAGGCCGATGGCTTAATCTATTTGCTTATGGCGACTCCATCCTGTGTCCTGTGGTAATTCTCAAACAATATTTTGCCGTTAGACCGGTTGCCGGTCATCTATTCTTTGTCCATATGGATTCATCTCCTATGACGAAATTCCAGTTTTCTGCAGTACTTAAAATATGTTTTTCTAATTTAGGTCTCTCAAATTTAAAATTCCCTACCCATTCGTTCAGGATTGGAGCCGCCACTGAGGGGGCTTGATTAGGTCTGAGTGATTCGGTCATTAGGAGATTAGGTAGATGGGAGTCTAGTAGATTTAACATTTACATTCAACCTAACTTATCTCTTTAATTTATAGGTGACAAATCTTACATATGGATAGTTGGCCTTTCATATATTCACTGGGCTAAAAAAGAGCTTCTCAACGTTGCTGCGGTTCCAATCTATCGTTACCTTCAGATAAGTTTGTTATTCTTTGGAAAGGCATTCGAGGTCTACAATGGACTAATCTTTTCTTACATCTTTCTGATTTATTTCATTCTTGGCCTTGTCAATCTATTATAATTTTGCACCTTGGAGGTAACGATGTTGGTAGATTTAAAACTTTATATTTGATGTTTTTGATGAAACATGATTTGCATCGTTTGAAATTATCTTTTCCGAATACCTTTATTATATTTTCTGAAATGGTTTCTCGTTTACTTTGGTTATATGCTGAAGGTGGCAAGCCGCTTGAAAAAATGTAGAATTAACCATTTAATGGAAAAAAATTGCCAGTGATCGGGGGGATCTCTTTCCATCACGTTGATCTGGAAGGGGGTTTCCCCGGGCTATATAGACAGGATGGTGTTCATCTGTCAGATGTCGGTTGGGACATTTTTAATTTAGGTCTTCAAAACTGCATCGAACAGGCCGCGGTGCTGGGGTAGCCGTTTTTGTTTGCAACAAACTGGTGGGGACTTTGGTTTATCAATTGATTATTTACAGCTCGAGTCCTATGACTGAGCGGATTTAGAATTTATGTGAAAGTTTTTAGTATAATTTATTTATTATACACTGAATTAATTATTTTTAATAAAGTTATTTGATTTATTATTTAATACCAATAAAGGTGCCGCGGCCATTTAAAACACCAACTGGTTGTAGTGTGTGTTCTTTATTAAAGTGATAGAAGGTGCGACCTACAGTCCCATGAAAAGTGGGCACAATAAAGTGCCCACAACATGGGATTGTGGCCACCATAAAGTTTAAATGAAAAAAATAAAAATGGTGTTTGTTACAAACATGCTTTTCACGAGGCAAATGAGTGGGAGAACGTTTTTTACAGGTGAGAGGAGGTGATAAATGGTGTTTTTTTAGCATGCTTTTCAAGAGGCAAATGAGCGGGAGAACGTTTTTTACAGGTGAGAGGAGGTGATAAATAGCCTTCCTGACTGACCCCCACACAGTTGCCCTGAGGCGGCTTAAGCTTGAGCTCTCCTTCCTTCCCACCCTTGTCGCTGGCACCATTATGTGGTTATGTCACCCTTGGATCAAGGGGGGACTTTGGTTTAGCAATTGATTATTTACAGCTTGAGTCCTATGACTGAGCGGATTTAGAATTTATTTGAAAGTTTTTAATATAATTTATTTATTATACATTGAATTAATTATTTTTAATAAAGTTATTTGATTTTTTATTTAATACCAATAAAGGTGCCGCGGCCATTTAAAACACCAACTGGTTGTAGTGTGTTTTCTTTATTAACGTGATAGAAGGTGCGACCTACAGACCCATGGACTATAATCATGTTTTTTTATTATGGCAACAGGCTACTGCTCTGGCTATATCTTTCTGTGGCTGCATGTGATGTTATCTGTTGGTAAAACTATTCTTTGCCTGTTTAACACACTTTATAGTTGCATTTTTGGAGAGGAACAAGCCAGAGAGTCAACTTTACAGAAAGCTAGATTATCAGCATTACCTCCATAAGAGTCAGAAGCCAGCAATGGCAACCTCTGTGTTTCTCTCATAAAAGGTTTCCACACATTTTGTGTCCAGGTCTACATAAGAAAGAAATACAAGATAATTAAAAAGGGTTATGACCTTAATTCTGTTATGGCCACAATTAAAATTTTCCTGGCACCACAGTCTAAAATGTAAAAAAGTTAATGTTACTTACCATTGATGGGAGGGGATTAATTAATAGACTTTAGTTATTCCCCTAAATGACCAGATTTTTCCAAATGAAGCCCACATCGACCTATCACTTTTACCTATCAGCCTGTTTATGACTTTCATTTCCCTATATGTGGACAATTACTTCAACAATCTTCTATGGTTGACTGATATGATCCCTGGACAGCCTGGCATTACCCCTATCACCTATTTCACTATCCTCAATAACAACTATACTGACCCCCAAACCCCAATCTATATTCCTGACAGCACTTCTGCCTTTCTGCTGGCCCATCTGGCAGCTAATCAAAAGCCTTTTCCTATCTGCCGCAGTGCTGCATGCAGTGCCATTTGCCCATGGGCAGCAGTGGGCAGATGGGCAGGCCTTGGTGCAAAAGGGAAGTGTCTAGCAGGGTCAGTGTGTATTGCTGGCAGCATCTAGTAAGTACAGTGTCTGTTACGGATAGGTGCATGTGGACAGCACCCCTCACGATCCCAGATGACACCCCAGTTAGTAAAGGCTGCCCTTCGTGCCACAGACTATACAGCCCTTACACTTATTCAAACCTAAATCAATCCTGTGTATGTATATATGATGCTTGATTTTAATCAAACATGTATCTTTTAGTTAGATGCATAAGACTCTTCTAGCCTGTCAGTACATATTTTTAGCTGTGCATACTGTATTAATCAGTGTGTCCTTGGAAGTGGCGCACTGAATACAGCTGGGAGAGAAAGATGACAATACCAGATTGTTCATCTCACCAGCGAACATTCTGATCATCAACACCTTTTGCTAAAGCTTTGATGCAGATGCACCTGAAGAGCAGACAATTAGGAGCTGAAGGAGGGCTCCCATCTGGAAAGCGGGCTATACAATTTGTTCACACAATTAGAGGAGTCACGGTAGACACGCTTTGCCAGGTACTTCAGCTAACAAACAGACGCCACTCTCTGCTTTTCTCATCGATTCAATAAAAGTTGCACTTTCCATGACAACACATGAATTACATGACACTTACGCCATGAATGCTAGTATTCTTTCACTTTATTTTTTCTTATTAACACGACTCAAGGCTCGAATATAGAGCATTTCATTCTAGCTTGCCATTTTGAGCTCCTCCCGATTGTAATAGGGCTGCATTTTCATGTTTTTGTTCATGTTATTTACTGTCTTTCATTTATCCATCGATTATCCTCTGATAACTCAGTGAAAGATAATGGATGTGGAGATCGATTTTTAGTATGAGTACAAGTGTACTGGACTCCACTAATGTTTTAATTTCATTTTCAAGACCCCAGGGCTGCAGATATTAGATTATTATTGTCTTTATAAAGGTAACATTGGAAGCAGTTTTTTTCACAATCCAGGGATCTAATAGTTTAAGTTTCAAGGGAGCTAGTTGTGTTTTTAGATCACACTGCTGTAAAGCAAATTAAAACAATATGGAAATATCCACAAAAATGTATACAATTCTGTGCTAAGTGCTTTAAGATATCAACAGGGAAGCTGCTCACATTATATCTAGATATACAATTTAAAACAAGTGATTCCCCAAATATGCTGCACTACCACTTTAAATATACATTTTAAATAAGGTAAATCAATCGACCTACTACATAATGACATACAAATAAAGTGGAACACGTGAATTATGAAAGAATTGTTCTAGTGAAAGCAAAAAAAGTCCAAACAGCTTCTTTAGAGGAAAAGGTGTACCAAAACAGTCCAAGCCCAAATCCTTAATTAGAAGACACCTCTGTGTAAACGCTAGCTACCACCAAAAGCACTAAGGACTCTTACCAAATATTAATATCTCAGAATAAATATAGGTCATATCACGCATAAAAGTAAGCTATCCAGCAAGGTAGCAGGACACCACCAGCCAATTATAAAATAAATATGCCTCCTCAAATCATCAGCATACCATCATAACATGTAAAAAAGAGCGCTCCACGTAATTAATGTAAAATCATTTACCTGCACTAACAAAATCAAGTACTAAAAACTCAAAAACGATAAGTAAACAAGCTTGCAAACAAAAAATGTGTCCTCTCACCATCCTGCTATCTCACACAGAATGTGACGACGCCAGCATGTCATACTCCACCCAACATGTTTTGTCAAAGGTGATTTCATCAGAGGCCATCTTTTTTGGTTGCACTACAATAATTATTTTCATTTTCATTTTATGTTTTTGACTTAATTTGTATGTGTGTGTTTATTAAGTTGATTAATTCATTTTATTCACAATTTATATTTAAAGTGGTAGCGCAATATGGGATTTTATTTTATTTTTTATTAAATGTGACATTGTGGAATAATTATCAGAAAAAAAAGTCTGCAGTTTTGACATATTTTACTTAAAGTTAATTTTCACCCAATATTTATCTTTCAGTACGTTTGGCATTATATTTTACTGTATAAATGTACAGACTTGATAAGCTAATATTTTTTTTTGTGAATTTAATGCAAATTTTCCTACTTGGAGATTCTGCTAGTAACAGAAAAACACCAAGTTGCTTCCTTTTAGTTAATAGCAATGTTGTTGGTCTATGGTGATTGCTTGTTTGTTGGCCATTGGAGACCTAACAGGAAGTGCAACAGCCAACAAAAGGCATGGTAGACTGACAACGCTTCAACTATTTGAGAGCTAGCAGTTTAAAATTGTCAGTCTGCAACAGTAAGTGCTGAAGCAGAATCTCTGCTTGAGAAAAGATTCAACAGATTTCACAAAAAGGATTTGTTTAAGAAAACATGTTCCCAAACATACTGAAAAATTGATTAAGATATTTCATACATGTTAATGTAAAACCCCAGCAAATGTTTCCGATTTCAGTTTTGAGTAGATTGAGGAAGGGTTAAAACCTTGGATTGGATAATTATTGTTGCCTGTATCAACAAGTAGGAGAGTTCCCCTCACCTGGGGTGTGTCTATAGCAATTTATGGGAGAAAATCTCTGAAATGGGGAAAAGGACAGCAATAAAATCACTTTTTAAAATTAACATTGGTAAGAGCTAGAACTTGTCCTGTTGTTTATGGTATCACCAGGACAGAAAGCAAGGAGAAACTCCTTAATGGGGTCACATAGAGCAATAAAAACCTGACAGGTTTTTACCCTTCCTTTTTTTTTATCAGGTTTCATTTTTAAGCAAATATAAAAAAAATAAAGAAAATAAAACATAACATAAATTTAAGCAAAGAAACAATTTAACAAATAGAACAGTATCATCAACAGTACTTGTTGTTTGTTTATTGTCGAGCCCTTCATGTTTTAAGAGAGATGGAAAGAACCATTTCTTACTCTTCCACACAAACATGATTCACAGTTTAAGGAGTCTATCAGAACTACATTTTAAGTGAAGGTCATATTTTACAGGAAATAATTTCCTACACAACTAGTTTCTTGACGGACAATATCATAGAATTCAATTTCAATTACATTCTATAGAAGAATGCTGCCAACTAATACTTGTAAGCCTCCTTCAAACTGACAAGGCTGATGGTGTAGAGCTGCACGAGAAAGTTAACATAAGGTCAAATACATAACTTTATTACAGATAGAGAAACTTTTACATATCTACTGGTGAATTTTATTTTTTATATGAAACATTAGTTGAAATTTCATGTTGATACCTGTAATGAAAATAGGAAAATGTGCTAACTGAAAATTATTATACATAAATATATATTATATATTAAAATAAATTCAAGTTATATGTATAACCACCCCCATCAAATTCTCTGCAGCTATTGCCTTTTGTACCACCACCCCTCCCTTTAGAATGTAAGCTCTACAAGCAGGGCCCTCCTGTACCTTTTGTATTGAACTGTACTGTAATTGTGTTGTCCCCCCTATACATTGTAAAGGGCTGCGTAAACTGTTGGCGCTATATAAATCATGTATAATAATAATAATAATAATAATAATAATATAACCAAACCTTTAATTTAGTTTGGAAGGAAGAAACCCCTGTCAAGTGTTTATTGATGTCCATTCCCCAATTGAAGCACCCCACCCTTTGTTTGTGAGCTTTGTCACCGAGTAAAAAAATTATGGGAAATTCAAAATGTTGCAGTTCTCACTAGAACAAGATATTAAAGTAAATCTGCCAATGAGGACACCTGTTTCAGTGACAACTGTCTATCAGGGGAGTTCCCCTCACTTTATAGAGATTTTCTCCCAATTTTTGTTAAATCTCTGGGACAGGAAGTGAAGGTAAATCTCCCCAATATGGTCAAAAATAAACTGACAGGAACCATAAACCACACAAATCAATCTTAACCACTTCCCTACCCAGCCATAGACAAATGACGTCCACAGATGGGATCTCCCATCCTGGGTGGACGTCATATGACGTCCTCGGCTTTGTAGGGGGATATCTGAATGATGCCTGCAGCTAGAGGCATCATTCAGATATCCTTTTAAAGTGCCGGTGATTCTGTGCACCATAAGAACGATCATAGCGGCGGTTCCGCTGCTTGATCGTTCTTATAGGCGGCGGGAGGGGACACCCCCCCCCTCCCGCCGCCATCCGGTGCTTCTCCGGGCTCCCCCGTGCGATCGGGGACCCGGAGCGAATCTTCCGGCATCGTTGGTGGAGTCACGTGATGAGCATAGAGATGACTGGTGACCAGATGGTCACCAGTCATCTCTATGATTGTCGGAGGCCCGGGCGCGATGTGATGACGTCACGCCTGGGTCCTCAAATGTAAACAAAGCCGCCATTGCGGCTGTAAGTATGAAATCAGTGAAAAAAATTTCACTGATCTCATGCTTTCCAGCCTGGAGGAGAGATGTGGGGTCTTATTGACCCCGCATCTCTCAATAAAGAGAACCTGTCACACACATTCCTATTACAAGGGATGTTTACATTCCTTGTAATAGGAATAAAAGTGATAAAAAAAAAAAAAAAAGTAAAATCATTGTAAAAAAATACATAAATAAGTAAAATAAATAAATAAATAGTAATAAAAAAAAAATTAAAACGCCCCTGTCCCCGGTAGCTCGCAATCAGAAGCGAATGCACACGTAAGTCGCCCACATATGTAAACGCCGTTCAAACCACGCATGTGAGGTATCGCCGCGTGCGTTAGAGCGCGTGCAACAATTCTAGCACTAGACCTCCTCTGTAATTCTAACCTGGTAACCTGTAAAAAAAATTAAAGCGTCGCCTATGGAGATTTTTAAGTACCGAAGTTTGGCGCCATTCCATGAGTGTGTGCAATTTTAAAGCGTGACATGTTAGGTATCTATTTACTCGGTGTAACATTATCTTTCATATGTTCCCAAAAAATTGGGCTAACTTTACTGTTTTGTTATTTTTTAATTCATGAAACCATTTTTTTTTTTTAAAAAAGGCGTTTGAAAAATTATTGCGCAAATATTGTGCAAGAAAAAATGTTACAATGACCGTCATTTTATTCCCTAGGGTGTCTGCTAAAAAAACATATATAATGTTTGGGGGTTCTGAGTAATTTTCTAGCAAAAGAATGATGATTTGTACATGTAGGAGAGAAGTGCCAAAATAGGCCCGGTATTGAATAGGTACAAAAAGCCCTGTATTGAAGTGGTTAATGTGCATCGGTAGGCAAAATCCTTCATTCTTAATTTTGGAAAGCATGGGCTTGGATTAGATGCTCTGTGTCTTTATTGCTGTCTGTGTGCCAATTGGGGGATTCATGTCTGTATTTATACTGATTACCATTGTCACCTAGAAATAAAGTGAGGTGAAATTCAAAATGTTGTCCCCAAAACAAGAGGTGAGGGAAATTATTCAAATTTCTATGACTTTGGGATGTTTCTCCTGTTGTGTCTCTGGGAAAGGAAATAAACATAAACTTCCCCAATGGTACACAAAAAGCAAAAAAAAATCTGGCAAGGGATTAACCCTCTCTACTCTATCCGCAACTAAGAAAAATGGCTAAACATAAACTTTAAAACCTTCTTTACCTGAAATTAGGGAAACACCAATCCAGATTCGCAAAACATGTTTGTATCAGAGTAGATGTGCATATGAGAGTTTACAGTGTGTTACATTCCCCCACCTCAATATAAAATCACGGCCATTTAATTTCATATGAAATCACAGTATAACAAGAGAACCCTATAACAGCAGTAGCAATCAAAAAGATAGCTTGCACTAATTCTTGTTGTAATTGTATAAAATAAATAATGGAACACCTGTTAATTACGCCTAAAACTTTGTGTAACATGGAAAGTTATCTGACTAAACAGCTTTACGTGTAATGAGACTTTTTTCACAGTAAACTGTTGCCACAGCAGCCAGGCCATTGATACAAATGATCCCTATGCTGTGCAGTGATATGTTAATGATGGCACATGCCCATGTACTTAAGGTGTCAACAAGCAAAGTTATTTCTTATGATAACAATTCCTAACATTCAGGCTCGGTTCACACATATGCAATGCGCGATTCCAGTGCGGGTTCCTGCATCGGATGTCACCTTCCAGAGGTTCACAATGCCCTATGCGAACCGTTGTCAATAGAAAGTTAATGACACCCCCAGATTGGTTTGCCTATTGCAGTGCAAACTGTCAAATGGTGCAAAATTGGATCACATAGATGTGAACACCCTTGCGATCCGATTCCAGTGCGGACCAAAAAAAAAGGTCCTGCACCATTTTAGCGCAAATGTAATGCAATTTCAGCAATACAGTTGGCACCTGCACCTTTTCACAGTTCGCACTGCGATCTGCAAATCGATCTGGGGGTGGCATTAACTTTACATTGGCACCCCCAGCGGTTTGCAGATCTCTGTGTGGAAACAAAGATAAAAGATCTGCAGTCACCAGTGATGCACCTCCATCCCTATATACATATACAGAAAAAGAGTCGCCCTTTGGGACTTTAAATGAGGTGGTCACAGTTTGCCACTGAGTAACAAAAGTAGTAGCAGTATAAATGTTTCTTAAAATTGATGTACATACATGAATAATATAGCATAATAGTTCAGCCAATGGAATTGGACATGATAAAGGGAATATTTAAAATTGATACAAAAGTTATACAATGCAGTATATACAAATGCACGCATCAGAAAACCCGACGCTTGTTTCGCGAGATCATTGCTCGCTCATCAGGGGTGGATGCGGATGGGATGTATCTAAATAGCGATATCAGTGTGAACCACTGTGCAATTCAGGTGCGATTTGGGAACCCGCACTGGATTTGCAGGGTTTTCGCATTGCACCAGTGTGAAACGAGCCTACTTTTTCATGTGGCAACTGATGTAAAGGAATAGTGCTTAATGCACTGTATAAATTGATGGTACTATAAATAAATGCCTGTAATAAATGCAATGAAAAAAATAAGCGGGAAGTTAAATAGTCCGGGTTTTCTTATGTAAATAAAACTGCTTGCAAACATTAGACAGTTGGCTGTGCATGCACAGCCAATCAATAATTTTCCTAACTAAATATCTTTCTACAAACATGCATGTTGGCTAAATGTATGTTTGTGTCTATGGAGGAGGGCGAATTCTGGAACGTAATTGGGAAAACAATACGATCAAAAGGGAAAATCCATCATGACCACTCAACTTTCCCCCAAGTAGGCTCAGCCAGGAAGCGTTGACCAAGGTTGTAAAAGGGCCCAACAAGCTTACAAATTTTTCTTGATTCAAGCGTAAGCGGTTGGGCTGGTTGAATATTCTATAATGCCTGAAAACACCTCTCAATTAGAAGATTCTACAGTTAATAAATCAAAACATCTCATACAATGTTTAATCACAGTCATTCACACATTACTTAAAGCGGAAGTAAACCCATCAATTTAACAATTTCAAAAAACAGTTCAGGTATGCCGGAAATGCTAACTGACACATTGGTTGTGCTCTCAACCCAACTGTCAAACCATCCAATGGCTGGTGCCATAACTGATCACATGTGCAGCATCATGGCAGTTAAAGATTAAACAGAGGCCAAGATGGCAGCTTCCTTGGCTGAAAACGATAGGAGGGTTTACTTCCAATTTAATAAGTCTTATCCAAGGTCAACAATACATGAGCATAATTGATGCTTTGTCTTACCTAGTCCTTGTAAGTTAACTGTATTCAGTAAATCTTCTATCCGCCTGTGTTTTAATTCCTCTTAAAGTGTATATTCTTGGTTCTTTTTGAAAATCTCATTGTGAAATGAATAAAGAGATATTTTTAATTATCTTACAGATGTATCTTTTATATATATAAAAAATACATTTAATTAATAGCAGTTAGACAATGAAATAAAACACAGTATGATGTCTATTGTCTGATATATACCAAAGCATTTTCTTTATTTATTAAGTTAAAATAACAAAATAGAGTTAATTAAAAACTAAAAGCATACAGTATGTCTTAAGACATGTTGGCGAAGATATTAGTTTAACAAAACAAAATTTAAAAACAGGGAGTATGGAAGCTATAAACTACAATTTCTGGGACAAGTGATCCTTTAAAATGGAAAATACACCTAAAACAAATATATATATTTTTTAAATCTTGACATTTAAGTGATACTCTTTATTGTCAAACTCGTCAAAGTATTGAGGAGGCCTTAATGAGTTACGGGGGTTGATTTACTAAAACTGGAGCGTGCAAAATCTGGTGCAGCTCCCAGTTTTCTTTGTCAAAGCTTTGTCAAAGCTTAATTGAACAAGCTGAAGTAAGAAGCTGATTGGCCACCATGCACTGCTGCATCAAATTTTGCACTCCCTAGTTTTAGTAAATCAACCCCACTGAATTGCATTTTTTTTTTAAAGGTGAATCTTAGGCTGGCCATACACTATACAATTTTCTTATTCAAATCTCCCTTTAGATTTACCTTCAACTATGTAGTGCAAGGGCCTGCCTGATAGCATACAAATTTAAAGGGTTTGGGTTTGACCTCATATTATATGGTTTTGGTAAATCTAAAGAAAAGTTGAACAAGAAAATTGTATAGTGTATGGCCAGCTTTAGTCCATAGGGATATCCCCCACCCCCGACCTATAATAATAAATGTGAACCAACAATACAAAAATGTGAGTTTGGAATTCTGTGAGTTGCAGATTATTAGCCAAAATGGGAGCACTGAGCGTTAACTCAGCTTTTTTTAATAAAACAAAACAGAGAGTTACAGGTTTATGGGTAACGGGATTTTTTTTTCAAATTAGTGAGCTCTGCATGATAAATATATGCTCCTGAAGGCAAAGATCTATCCATCTGGAAAAGTCCAATAAAATATACCTAAAAAGACAGTATTTATTTGTGAACCTGTGAACATTTTACAGAGAAGCCCAAAACTTCTAAAAGTTTAAGGCTGTCCCTTGAAATCTCCATTCCATTTGCAATTACAATGTAACCTTGCTTTCGGGCATTCACACTGTACAAGTGTATAGACCTTTATTAGCATGCCAATGGATTTTTACATGTTTTACAGCCGATGTTTCTAAAAAGAGTAAATGGCATGCTAAAAAAAGCTATTAAAAGTCCAGGAAACAAAAACAAACACACCTTGTACCTTTCACAGGTGCACGTTTAATAATGCAGAGGCTGTTTATTTTATCTATTGTGTAAAGGATTGTAACATTGTCTGCTAATGATGTGGCTATTTTTACTTATGTTGTTACAATAAAGAATAAAATTGCAGCTAGTTCACCGTTACGCAAGGACTATGTTGGAATTATAAATTAAATGCAAATACCTTTAAAATGAGCTGTGTAAAGCAATCTGCGACAATGCAAAAGTCACTTTTCCTTTTTTTAAATTCATGTTATTGTTGCCAGAAAATCAGCACTCTTTTTTACCTTTTTATTATTATTTATTAATTTTTTACTTATTCATTATGGACAATTTTGGAGAGAGCTACTTGTGAACTGCATAGATACTGCAGAAAAGGTAAACCTTCTCGCACTTCTCCATTGTTAGATGCTTTAGACAATTGTTCACCATGTCCACACATATTAAATAGCCAGTCAATTCCAAAGGTGATATTTTAGCTATAGGTGGTACAGCTTTTTTTTCCACCTAGGAGTTCTGGATGTTTCTGAGCACTTTTAAGTCATGTAGAATCCCTTTTTTTATTTTTTGTAACAAAACATGAATAAAAAGTTCAACAGGGTGAGAGGGACACTCATATAATGGCTGCAACAGGTGCACAAACCAGGGACTCAAGCATAAAGACTTCACCAAGCTTTTCTGAAGCATTATCAAGTGACTTAACTCCTCCACCATCTACAGAAAACTGAGTTTTTGAGGAACTGACCCTATAACTTGGAAGCCGAAAGAATTGGTGAAAACGCGTCACTTCAATTCGAAAATACCTGTATACCCAAGCATTTTTTTTGGGGGGTGGCAGGTTCTGTTTAATGCTGGGTATAAGTCCTGCCCTTTTGGAATTACTAAAGTGTCTATTTATACAAAAAAAAAAAAAGGGGTTGAGCAAAAGTCTCAGTCAGATGTCATGAATAATCCTATTTTTTGCCTAAGGCTCGGTTCACACTGGATGCCGATGCGTCTCCCAGCAGGAGTCCAGTGCGTCCTGGTTCAACCTTTCAGGTCCGATTTCAGCCCGCATTTTGGGCTGAATTCAGACCTGAAACAGACCAAAAGACGCACGTCTCCTGTGCAAATTTGCACCGGAGCCGCATCGGAGATTTGTAAACCAGCTCCATATAGAGACTGTCACATTCTCCTGCTATTGCGAATTGGATGCGGCGATCCCGCATCCAATTCACAATAGTGTGAACCCGGCCTAATACATTGTTTTCTTATGATTATCATCTATATGTAGTGGACATAATATAATATTTTCCTTAAAGCAGAACTTTGCTTAAAAATTGAAGTTCCACATTTTCTATTCCTCCTCTCTCCTTTAACAATAATAGAAACTTTTTCTTTTTGGGGTAGCGGTACCTAGTTTTGACAGGTATCTGCTCCCACTTCCTCTCGAATCGCCTAGGCAATTTGAGCCAAAGTTCGACCCCCCTTGCCCGCAGCCTCCTGGGACACATTCAAAGGTCCCAAAAAGCTGCTGGACCATTCACAGGATGCAGTGTGGCTCACGCATGTGCATTGTGAAGCCGAAAGGAGTAAACATGGTGGTGCCAGGGACTCGAAGACTATAAAGCTGGATTCCCAGACTGGTTAGGGTCTTTTTTTAATTAAAAGTCAGAAGCTACAGTATTTGTATTTTTTTTTTCTCTAATGATAGAAGATCCTCTTTAAATACTTCAATCAAAAAAATAATGCATTGTGGCCACTAGATGGAGCATATATAATGCATATAAGACACTTACGCCACCACTAAGCCACTGTGCCACCCAAACATACTTAGCAATGCCGTTCAAAGTCCAGCTGGCCCTAACAACCCATCACTTTTCATCTTTTACTGATCTAACAGCAAAGAATATAATATAATGTAATTTTGGTTGTTATTTTATACAGTAATAACACAGCAGCAGAGAGCTACATAGGCATCAGAGATGTGCCAGGACACTGGATATTTACCAAAATGTGCCAACTATCTCAACAAAATTACTGTTGCATTGTGAAAGGAGCCTGGATGTGTCAAAACATCATTTTATCTACAGTGTTATTTTTTTGGAAGATATACTGTATTTCTTAAAGTGTATATCTAGCCAATGGCAATGGTTTCTCCAGACGGGAAATGATGGATGATCTCCAACACACTCAGAAACAAAAATGCTATTTTCTGTTGATGTATGTGTTACTGTTGCAGAATTTCTCTCACTTCCTGCCTGGTGAAATCATTGTCACGGATAGAGTAAAAAAAATCTTCCCAATAGGGCCTGTGTAGCAGTGAACACCTGGAAGATTTTCTAACCCCTCCCCACTCAATCAACAATGCATATATCATTTTTTATTTATAAAGTCATTTCGCCATTGCCGAGCAACTTGCAGTGGAAAGTAGGTGGTCTGCCTACCATCTCTTTAGGTTCCTAAAATTTGTTAGAAAACTTGCACAGAATCGAAAACAGAGCCAGAAGCCTGAATGATTTGCTACAGAAAGTAATTATTCAGCATGTTTTTTGCACAGTCTAATGTGTATTACTGTAGTCTGGAAAAAGACTTGATCCGCAGTGAGATCAGCAGTGCGATTAGCTGTGTGAATCTAAGTAAAAGGGGACTTTGCTGCAAACAAATAAAGAGTAGATTCAACTTGAATAATTACATTGTCACATCGTAACCCATACCATGATTTAACCATTCTATGCATACAGTTTATTGCATAGTCTATTCCAGAAACTGGACTGGGCTAGCATCATAAATCCACTGTTTCCCCATCTATGTTCATGTAATGGGGGACAGGGGATATAATTTGAGAGTAATCAACTTCCTCACCCTAGGGGCAAACACCAACATTAAAGCGGTATTAAACCCAAAGCCAACAATGTAATATATTGCAGTTTAGCAATCATTAGATTTGGCGGCTGCATTTGTTTTCTTTTTTAGGCTTTTTTTCCTTCTGTTTTCACCTGGTGATCTATGAATGAATGAGCACAAGGGACACAGCAGCCCGCAGAATTGTCAGTCTTGGGGAGGAGAGAGTAAAGTCTCGTACACACGGCCAAGAATCTCGTCAAGAAAAAACACGTTGTTTTTCTTGACGAGATTCTTGGACAAGAAACTTGTCCTGGCTGAGTGTACACACGCTCCTTTCAAAGAACCCGCGGTTCTTTGAATGGAGCGAACGCGGTGACGTAATCGACTACGACGAGCGTGCGCTCGTCACAATCGATGCCCTCGCCGCCATCTTGCTACACCCTACCTATGCCTAGGAAGCTACCGCGCATGCGTCAAAGTCATTTCGAGCATGTGTGGGCTTCCCGGGGGATAGGTAAGTGTACACACACACACTTTTCTCATCGAGAAACCTGCTGACAAGAATCTCGACGAGAAAAAAGAGAGCAGGTTCTCTATTTTTCTCGTCGAGATTCTTGTCGGTTTTCTTGACGAGAAACATGATAGCCGCGTACACACGACCGATTTACTCGGCAAGAAAGCTCTGCCAGCAAGTTTCTTGCTGGTTCTTGCCGAGAAACTCAGTCGTGTGTACGAGGCTTTAGATGTGCTAACAAATTTTAATACACTAACAAATTGAAGCAAAACTCCAGCTCACACTTTATAATCATTTATAACAAACAGCTTTTTTCTTTTTGGGGTAAACATTTTACATTAATAAATAAAAGTTGATAACTTTAAGCACCCTTGCCATTGTTAAATGGTTTGTCTCTTAAAAAAATGTTTTTTCTATGCAAACTGATACATCTGGAGGAGAACTGAAAAACAAAAAAATTGCTGGCTGGGTCATCAGATCAAAATAAAAGAAAGAAAGCCTAAAAAAGAAAACGAATTCCTTGTACACATGGTTGGATTTTCCGTCGGAATAAACTCCAACGGGTTTTTCCAATGGAATTTCGTTCAAGCTGTCTTGCATACACACTGTCACACCAAATTCAGACCGTCAAGAACGCGGTGACGTACAACACTATGATGAGCCGGGAAAAAAGAAGTTCAATGCTTCCGAGCATGCGTCGACTTGATTCTGAACATGCATGTTTTTTTTCTCTGTCGGAGTTCCATACAGACAAACGGAATTTCCAATAGAATTTTTTTCCGTCGGAAAAAAAAGAGAACATGTTCTCTTTCTTACTCTGTCGAAAAAGTCCAATGGGGCATACACACAGTCGGAATATCCGATGAAAAAATTCCGTCTGACTTTTTTCCTCGAAAATTCCGACCGTGTGTATGCGGCATAAGGCTGCTTTCACACTGAGGCGCTTTGCAGGCACTATAGCGCTAAAAATAGTGCCTGCAAAGCACCCTGAAAGAGCTTCTCACTCCAGTGTGTAAGCCCGAGGGCTGGACTGGAGTGGTGCGCTGGCAGGACGCTAAAAAAAGTCCTGCTAGCCGTATCTTTGAGGCACTGTATGAGCAGTGTATACATCGCTCCTACAGCGCCACAAAGCAACCGAAAAGTGCCGCTAACGGACCCGGAGCCCCAGCGTGAAAGCAGCCTTAGTGGTAAAATAGCTTTAAAACAAGCCATCCCTGACCTCTCTAGCTGCTTTTGATGTGAAGTTATTAATTCTCAAAGTCCTTCAGGGTTTCTAATCCGTGTCCTATGCAGGGCAGTGTTTACCGGCTTGGGGATGCACAGGTGTTGCATGCATCCCTGTGCTGGTAGTCACATTTCTGTCTATTGGGACCCATCGGCTACACAGATACAGCTGCTGCTCCCTATGTGAGATATGTGCAGGTGCGTGGCCCCAACACCCAAGGGAAAGTTCGGGGCCATGTACCCCCACTCGCATGGATGTTACATTGGGAGTAGCAGCTGTAACCATGCAGTTATGGGACTACTGGCATGGGGATGCACACAAAACCTGTGCATCTCTGTGCCAGTAAACAAGGCCCTGCATGGGGCTTGGATTAAAATTTCCCATGTGAACAAGGCCAAAGGCTCTAAAGTTTACAGTTAAAGTGGTTGTAAAGGCAGAAGGTTTTTTGTCTTAATGCTTTTTTATGCATTAAGATAAAAAGCCTTCTGTGTGCAGCAGCCCCCCTCATCCATGTCCACGAGTGCCTCAGCCACCGGGACTCTCCTTCCTGATTTGCTGAGACACAGCAGCGGCACCATTGGCTCCCGCTGCTGTCAATCAAACTCAGTTGGCCAATCAGGAGAGAGGGGGGGCAGAACCAAACTGTGTCCCTGTGTCTGAATGAATACATGGAGCCGCAGCTCGGCTGCCCCCATAGCAAGCTGCTTGCTGTGGGGCCGTGCAACAGGAGGGAGGGGCCAGGAGCTCCAGTCAGGGATCCCAAACGAAGAGGATCAGGGCTGCTCTGTGCAAAACCACTGCACAGAGCAGGTAAGAATAACATGTTTGTTATTTTAATAGAAAAAAAAAACAAGACTTTACAATCACTTTAGGCCCCATGCACACGAGACGCAGGTGCAAACTCTGCTGAACACACGTTTTTAAACGCTGAAACCGGCGTTTATAAACGCGCGTTTTGCCGCGTTTGCGGCCGCGTTTAGCGGCGTTTAACCGCGTTTGCGTTTATAAGCGTTTCATCATAGACCCTCCCTAAGCTCAAAAAACAGTAAATTTTAACCATTTCGGCCAGTTTGTGAGACCAGAGTGAGTAGCAGCAGCTGAGAGAGCAGCAGTGTACTTGTATTTAGCGTATCACTTGCCACATCATCTGCCACAAGTTGTGGATTGTCCACTTGCCACGTCACCTTGCCACGTCACCTGGCCACATCACCTTGCCACGTCACCTGGCCACGTCACCTGCCACAAGTTGTGGATTGTCCACTTGCCACGTCACCTGGCCACATCACGTGCCACGTCACCTGCCACAAGTTGTGGATTGTCCACTTGCCACGTTACCTGGCCACATCACCTGGCCATGTTACCTGCCACGTCACCTGGCCACGTTACCTGCCACGTCAGCTGGCCACGTCACCTGCCACAAGTTGTGGATTGTCCACTTGCCACGTCACCTGGCCACATCAGGTGCCACGTCACCTGCCACAAGTTGTGGATTGTCCACTTGCCACGTTACCTGGCCACGTCACCTGGCCATGTTACCTGCCACGTCACCTGGCCACGTTACCTGCCACGTCAGCTGGCCACGTCACCTGCCACAAGTTGTGGATTGTCCACTTGCCACGTCACCTGGCCACATCACGTGCCACGTCACCTGCCACAAGTTGTGGATTGTCCACTTGCCACGTTACCTGGCCACGTCACCTGGCCATGTTACCTGCCACGTCACCTGGCCACGTTACCTGCCACGTCAGCTGGCCACGTCACCTGCCACAAGTTGTGGATTGTCCACTTGCCACGTCACCTGGCCACATCAGGTGCCACGTCACCTGCCACAAGTTGTGGATTGTCCACTTGCCACGTTACCTGGCCACGTCACCTGGCCATGTTACCTGCCACGTCACCTGGCCACGTTACCTGCCACGTCAGCTGGCCACGTCACCTGCCACAAGTTGTGGATTGTCCACTTGCCACGTCACCTGCCACATCACCTGGCCACGTCACCTGCCACAAGTTGTGGATTGTCCACTTGCCATGTCACCTGGCCACATCACGTGCCACGTCACCTGGCCACAAGTTATAAATTGTCCACTTGCCACGTCACCTGCCACGTCACCTAGCCATGTTACCTGCCCACATTACCTGCCACGTCACCTGCCACAAGTTGTGGATTGTCCACTTTCCACGTCACCTGGCCACATCACGTGCCACGTCACCTGCCACAAGTTGTGAATTGTCCACTTGCCACATCACCTGCCACGTCACCTGGCCACGTCACCTGCCACAAGTTGTGGATTGTCCACTTGCCACGTCACCTGGCCACGTCACCTGGCCACGTTACCTGCCACGTCACCTGGCCACATCACCTGCCACGTCACCTGGCCACGTCACCTGCCACAAGCTGTGGATTGTCCACTTGCCACGTCACCTGGCCACGTCACCTGGCCACATCACCTGACACAAGTTGTTGATTGTCCACTTGCCACGTTACCTGCCACAAGTTGTGGATTGTCCACAATGCAATGCAAGCAATTACAGTTTTCTTTTATATTTTTTAATAGTTTTTCATCATTTGCCATCATTTTTGAGATTTCTAATGTTAAAAAATAGGTCACCTTTAAAAACGCTTATAAACGCAAACACGGCAAAACGCCGGTACCGCGTTTAGCCGCGTTTAGCAGCGTTTAGCGTCTGAAACGTGGAAAACTTTTGCGTCTGAACCCATTTTTTTGCTTCTGGAAAAACGAGGTTAAACGCAACTGCTTGTAAACGCCAAAAAACGAGAGTGTGTGCATGGACACATAGGATAACATTGAATGGGTTCAGGAGCAGTTGAAAAAAGCGTCCAACTGCCTCTGAACGCGCGTTCAACAGCAAATAACAGCGTCTCGTGTGCATGGGGCCTTAAAACACCTGCTGCGTGTTTACATTAGAGGGCTGGCAGCCTGCCAGGATCTGCTCTCCATAGAAGAAGGTGATTGAAGGAAAGAAAATGGCATAATCTATGGCCAGCCTCACTCTTTGTAACTGGGCAAAATAAATGTTGGATGAAATATTAAATTGACCTTAGTAATGGACATTATGAATCACTAGTATCTCAGCACTGTCAGCAGAGTCAAGAGCTTCCAAGTCCATGTGACTTTCAGTTACAAAAGTTAAAAGCAGCCAAAATGCTCAGCAAAGACACATAAAAGCATGAATTGCAAAAGTAGAAGGAACTTCTCTACTATTAATCTTCTCTACTACACAGCCCATAGGATAGACCACCTTAAAAAGCCACTCTGCAGATGCAAACTTTAGGCCTCTTGCACATGATACTCCTGTTTGAGCATCTACTTATTCAGACATTTTTTTGTATGTGTTTACACATATTTACGCACATTTTCGCATATATGCATGTGTGCATTTTCGCGCAAATGTGTGAAACTTATTCTTGCGTTCTCGTTCTGCACCACAATATGTAAATCGTCATTTGCAGGCCACGAGCAGGGCCCTCCTGTACCTTCTGTATTGAACTGTACTGTAACTATGCTGTCCCCCCTCTACATTGTAAAGCACTGCGTAAACTGTTGGCGCAATATAAATTGTGTATAATAATAATTTGCACGCATATTTGCACATTTGCGATCATAAGGCGTAAATTACTAACCAAAAAAGCTGATTTTTCTATTATTTTTTTTACCGCAGAATGCATGGCTCTTGTTTATGTGCCTGTGTGCATAGGCACATTACAATTAATGGGCTGTATTTTAGCTCAGTAAAAAAAAAAAAGCTGTAGTGAGCTTTTTTTAAATGCAGTGTGCAAGAGGCCTTAAAGTGAACCTGTGCTTTGCTTATGTGGAACAAGAAAAGTATCACTTTAATGCAGGCCACCTACAGCTGCTTTTACTCACCCAACTTTTTCTCCCTCAGCTGTTGTATTTAGCCATTGAGAATGAGAAGAGGAAGCTATACCATGACTTAAAGCTTAGAGAGGACTTAGGACTCACTTTCTTACTATGTGAACAATGGTAACCTAAGCTGCCCATTACAAGAATTAGTGCTATCACATGGGAAGAAGGGGAATGAGCCATATGCGCTTCATACCTAGAATAAAGTGACCAGATTTTTAAAGTGAAATCCGGGGACATTTTTTTTTTTTTTACTAGTAATGGCGGCAATCAGCGACTCTCTGCCCGTCGCCGCTCGCCTCACAGCCTGTCAAGTCTTACTCTCTGGGCCCAGGCTACTACTGGGTGGGGAGCGGAGGAAAATCACTTCACCAGGGTAGGCAAGGAGATAAGCAGGCAGGCGGCTGGCTGGGACTTGAGCCAAGGCAGAAGAACATGCGAGCGGAGCTGAATGGGCATTCCCTCGAAACTGAAGAAATATTCCCTTCGCTCCGACCAGCACATGATCATCAGAAAGGGGCACAGATAATGGAACAAAAATACACCCCCCCCCCCCCCTAAGCTAGTAGAAGTGGCAGAGCAGGGGTGTGTAATTCAGAATTATTTTTTTAATTCTGCACTGACTGTCTTTGAAATTGCCCCAGCCCCTGTTCAAATCCAATCCGGGGACAGACTTGGTCCGAGGACAGTGTCCTCAATCCAGGGACTGTCCACAGAAACCAGGGATGTCTGGTCACTCTAACCTAGAAGTATTGCATATGTCACTTCAGCGCCCCAAGTGAACAAAGTGGTGGGGCCTACAGCCACATCACCCTGAAAGTGCCCGATCTCGTGTAATCTCGGAGGCCAAGCAGGGTCGGCCTGGTTAGTACCTGGATGGGAGACCGCCTGGGAATACCAGGTCCTGTAGGCTAAAAAAAAAATGTGGTGGAGGTGCAATGGTAGGTATAAGAAGCTGTTGCTCTATCCTGCATGGGCAAAACACAGGTTTTCTTTAAAGATCAAACCTGAATCTGATTGCTGACTTCATTTTTTATGCAGCAAGTCCAGGTCTAATGTTTTTTCACAATCACAGCTTATGGCCACAGGATCTGCCTGGACAACCAGCCCATGTGTAAGTAGCTTTATCACAAAATCACTTATTGACTGAAGAAAAGGAAATCACAGGCAGTAAAGATAGACAGCAGTGTGTTTGCGGACAATAAAAGCAGATGAGAGCACAATAGCAAGTGTTGTTCTTCATAATAAGGGGTGAAAACAGGACCCTTTTCACACACGACTGTCTTTACAAATGGGCACTATAATTTCACATATAAACAACTCTGCTGTGGGTCTTTCACAAGGTGTCACAAGCAATGAGAAATGTACACGCCGGGAGCCACAGAGAATAGTGTTCCTCTTTGACTATTTTATACTAAGAATAACATTGACTTTAAACCATAGTCCATTTGTACAGTGTTAAAGCAAATTTACACGTAATCAAGATAAGCACTGGTATATACAGAGTTACACAGCAGTAGTACTTTGGTGGGGCTGCAGTAGCACCTTAAAGGGTTATGCCCTGTACACACGACCGGTTTTTCCGTTGGATAAAAAAACAATAGTTTTCCCGACGCGATTCCGGCCAAGCTTGTTTTGCATACACACGCTCAGGCAAAAGTCCGGTGAACCTTTGACTGCCAAGTGACGGTGACGTAAAAAACTACGACGAGCCGACAAAATGAAGTTCCGAGCATGAGTCGAATTGTTTCCGAGCATGCGTGTTTTTTTTCCCCATCGGAAAAGCATACAGACGACCGGTTTTCCCGCCAGGATTTTTTCCTGATGGGAAAAAAGAGATCCTGCTCTCTTTTTTTGTCCGGCAGTTTTCCCGTCAAAAAAACTGCAATGGAGCATACACACGGCCGGGATTCCCGGCCATAAGCTCTCATCGCAGTTTTTCTGACGGGAAAACCGGTCATGTGTACGAGGCATAAGGCCTCATGTACACTGCTGCTGGTAAACGGACATTTAGAAGCAGTTGGGCATTTTTTTCAAATGCTCCTGAACTCTTCTCTATGTTATCTTATCAGTACATGTACACAGGGTCGTTTATAGTCATCTCTAGGCAGTTGAGTTTAGAGGCTTTTTCTGAAACTCAACAAAATGCGTTCAGAAGCTGTGATTAGAGGCATTTCAAGCGCCAAACGTGGCTAAACGCAGTAACTTGCGTTTAGCAGCATTTCGTTTACAGACGTTTTTCATTTTAAGCCAAAAAAATATAAATATATATATATATTTTTTTTCAAACGCTTCTAGACGCAAACGCGCCTAAACGTGGCATGTAAGCGTGGCTAAACAGCCATTTTTTAGACGCTGGTTTCTAGCTGTCAAGTTAAATCATTCAGGCGAGGTTGAACAACGTCCCGTGTACATGAAGCCGATTACTGGTTATCCATGAAAATAAAAATCAGCTTAAAAAACAGTGCAAGAGTAAATAAAAAATAAATAAAAAAAAACTCTTCAGCTTACATTCAAAAAAGTTCTGCATGGGTGGGTACCATCATTTTGCAGAGTTAATTTCTATGATAGCATAAGGGCAGAGGTGTAATGTCCAGTAGAGAGAGATCTTGGAGTTCTTAATAGATATTTACAGAGGCGGTGCGTTCATAGAGGGTGCCGGAGCGCCGCCCCCTCTCGCTCCTGCACCGCCACTGAAAGACAATACACAGATTCATGCATTGCATGAATCTGTGTATTGTCGCCGCTGCCGCACTGCCCACTATTCAGATGGCTGGCCTCCTGGTGAGCGCCGGCCATATGAATTAGAGCGGTGGCCGGCGGTGGGTCTGATTTGGAAGTGTCTATCAGACCCAGCGGCTCTGATAGGCTTTCCGAATACAGCTCTCACGCTGTAATCGGCTTCCAAAAACTCTGCCAAGGGACACACGGGGGGTGCGTTCCTTGGAGAAGACTGACAGGCGTTTCAGCCAATCAGGTTCACCAGGTCTGGTTACCTAGAACCTGATTGGCTGAAGCGACATCGAGGGCGGGAGAAGACATTGAGGACGGCGCGGACCCGAGGAAGGTAAGTGCAGGGCTGGGGGGGGAGGGGGACTGGCTGTATTTGGGGACAAACTGGCTGCATTTGGGGACACACTGGCTGTATATGGGGACAAACTGGCTGTATATTTGAACAAACTGGCTGTATATGGGGACAAAATGGCTGTATATGGGGACAAACTGGCTGTATATGGGGACAAACTGGCTGTATATGGGGACAAACTGGCTGTATTTGGGGGAAACTGGCTGTATATGGGGACAACTGGCTGCATTTGGGGACAACTGCCTGCATTTGGGGACAAACTGGCTGTATATGGGAACAAACTGGCTGTATATGGGGACAAACTGGCTGTATATGGGGACAAACTGGCTGTATATGGGGACAAACTGGCTGTATATGGGGACAAACTGGCTGTATATGGGAACAAACTGGCTGTATATGGGGACAAACTGGCTGTATATGGGGACAAACTGGCTGTATATGGAAACAAACTGGCTGTATATGGGGACACACTGGCTGTATATGGGGACAAACTGGCTGCATTTGGGGACAAACTGGCTGAATATGGGGACAAACTGGCTGTATATGGGGACAAACTGGCTGTATATGGGGACAAACTGGCTGTATATGGGGACAAACTGGCTGCATTTGGGGACAAACTGGCTGCATTTGGGGACAAACTGGCTGTATATGGGGACAAACTGACTGTATATGGGGAAACTTTCTGCATTTGGGGACAAACTGGCTGTATATAGGGACAAACTGGCTGCATTTGTGGACAAACTGGCTGTACATGGGGACACACTGGCTCAGTGTCGGCCCAAGACATTGTGCTGCCTGGTACCAAAAATGAAATGCTGCCCCCCCCCCAAAAAAAAATCACGCCCACCAAAATGCCCCCACATCCATTATTTTATATTATGATAACTAAAGTGGACCTGTCATGGCTCTATACATGTATATAAGAGTGTAAAGAGGACCTGTTATGGCTCTATACATGTATATAAGAGTATAAAGTGGACTTGTCATGGCTCTATACATGTATATAAGAGTATAAAGAGGACCTGTTATGGCTCTATACATGTATAGGAGTGTAAAGAGGACCAGTCATGGCATTATACGTGTATATAGAAGTATAATAAGGACCTTACATGGCTCTATACATGTATGTAGGAGTATAAAGAGGACCTGTCATGGCTCTATACATGTATGTAGGAGTATAAAGAGGACCTGTCATGGCTCTATACATGTATGTAGGAGTATAAAGAGGACCTGTCATGGCTCTATACAGGTATATAGAAGTATAAAGAGGACCTGTCATGGCTCTATACATGTATATTGGAGTATAAAAGGACCTGTGCTTGGCCGGCGGCCGCGATGCCACCCACGATCGCTCCACAGAGAGCCAGAACGGGGATCTGTCAATGTAAACAGACAGATCCCCATTCTGACAGGAGAGGAGAGACAGATCTGCTGTTCCTAGTGATTAGGAACAGAGATCTCTCTCCTCCTCCAGTCAGTCCCATCCCGCCCAGTTAGAAACACCTCCCCATTTAACCCCTTTCCAGACAGTGACATTTACACAGTAATCAGTGCAGTTTTATAGCACAGATCGCTGTATAGATGTCAATGATCCCAAATATGTGTCAAAAGTGTCCGAACCTGTCCACCGCAATGTCGTAGATCACTGCCATTACTAGTAAAAAAGTTAATAATAAAAATGCTTGAAGTGCAGCGGGGAGTGGAGCGGGCAATTTGCCTCACAGTGCAGGGGGCAGTGCCGGGACAAAGTCAACCAGCACCCAGGGCGAACATGCCAAGCTGCGCCCCCCCATGACCAATTATCTTACACACACACACACACACACACACACAAATACATTATATATATATATATATAGTGCAGAGGTCAGAATTGAATAGATTACAAAGTACAAGGATCAGAAGCAGTGTGTACAGTGTTCAGAGGTAGAGTATGTACAGTAATATACAATGTGCAGAAGTCAAGAGCGGTAAACTGCAGAGTACAGAGACCAGGAGTATATACACCCTAGTGCATAGCAGTAGCCCCTATAAATTATATCAAATTTAGTGTATGTGTCATTATCAAATCTGACCAAGTGAAATATATAGCACATGAATATGGAACCAAAATACCAGTGCTGCAAACAAAATTATGAAGGGGCGAATCCCAAAACATATAATGCGAACAACTCATAAATATTCAATTACATATCACATGTGGGACCAAAATCCCTGTGCTGCAAAAACATTTTGTGAGGGAACTGTAAATAAAAAATTTAAAATACTATAACATATAATGTGAATAACTCCCAAATATTCAAATAACTCTAGTCAAATTCTTATGGTTCATTTGTACACAATTTGGTTTTGGAGTTACTACCAAACTCCCAGTGCTGCAAATCAAACACACAGTGCAAAGTAATATTAAAGTGCACTATAAAAAAACAGTCCACTAGAGCAGTGGTCTCCAAACTGCGGCCCTGGGGCCGGATGTGGCCCTTTGCGTGCCTTTATCTGGCCCTTGAGGCATTATTCCTGCCAATGACACCAATGATGGGGCATAATTCCTTCTACTGACAAAAAAAGGGGCACTATTCCTCCCAACGACACCAGATCGCACATTGTTAACTCCCACTGGGCACAGTTCGGCCCCCCTGAAGTCTGAAAGACAGTAAACTGGCCCTTTAGAGAGTTTGGAGACCCCTGCACTAGAGAGCAAGTGCTCTTGTGCACATTGCTGGATCGAGATGGGGCTCAAGCAAGTGGCTGACAGATTCCTCCATCCACACAAGTTGGATGGATGTGGGAATTGTATTCTGACAGCAGGGACTCTCCCCTATCAAAATACACTGATCAGCACTGCTTCCGTTTGGCTGCAAACAGCTAATCGAACAAGGATTTCCAGCAGAAGTGGATATAACAAATCGGTTTCTGTCTAACAGAGAGGGTTACACATCGATCAAAAATTCAGACCCTGCTGAACCCAATGAATTCTTTGCTGTGTATTCAGTTTTACCTTGTACTTTGCTTCAGCGGGCTCTCTGCAGTTCTGTTACTGGTCCCCTGCAGCTCCTGTGTCAGTTAGGAGTGACAGTGGTCACACTCCAGCCTCCAATTTAGACCATACAGGGTTAATCTTCCTCTATATGTGATAGGGAGGAGGAGGAGAGCACTGGAGCTGGCTGAAGCATAGAATCAACTAAAAAAAGACTATACAGTATCCCCCTTCTCCCCCCTCCCCCACGCTGCAAGAGTGGACTTTCTTGAAGTTGGGCTGGGATAAGAAATCACATCCTTTGCTGTGTAATGTTATATTCTTGAACAGGTTAGGAATTAGTGTGACATTTCAGGTGCTACATATATGTAATCCACATACACATTATATCTTATTAAAAAATCATTCTTTTTAGAAGATATAATGTGTATGTGGATTACATATAATGTAGCACCTGAAATGTCACACTAATTCCTAACCTGTTTAAGAATTTTACTTTCAATAAACCTGCAGTGAAAAGTGCAGGGCACGTTTATAATCACAGTATATGGAATGCAGAGCAGTCGGGACTCACAGTAGAAGAGGATCCAGCCTGTCATCCGTGATTTACACACCTTCACTCTGCTCTGGAGGAGGAGCGCTTTGCTGTGTGCTGGGCGGGAACCAAAGATCGATGCTGCAGTGTGAGGTTCTCTTTCTGCTCCGCCCACATGCACTTTCGCTGGGACTGTACCAGCTCCGATCCAGGGGGGGGGGAGAGACTCATAGGAACTCAAGAAGGGAGCCTAGAAAGGGGTGCATCTGCTGCCGCAGAGCAGTGAGCAGGAGCGCATAATCCTTAAATTAGGCAGGCAACAGGGGCATACAAGTTTTACAGCTACATTTTGTGGATAGATTTTTCTGCTCACAGCTTTGCCGCCCCCCTAAAAGTGCCGCCTGGTACAATGGTACCATCTGGTCCCATGGTAGGGCCGGCCCTGCACTGGCTGTATATGGGGACACACTGGCTGTATATGGGGACAAACTGGCTGCATTTGGGGACAAACTGGCTGCATATGGGGACAAACTGGCTGCATATGGGGACAAACTGGCTGCATATGGGGACAAACTGGCTGTCTATGGGGACAAACTGGCTGTATATCGAAACAAACTGGCTGTATTTGGGGACAAACTGGCTGCATTTGGGGACAAACTGGCTGCATTTGGGGACAAACTGGCTGCTTTTGGGGACAAACTGGCTGCATTTGAGGGGACAAACTGGTGGCGTTTGGGCACAGTGGCTGCGTTTAATGGGCACAATGGCGGCAATTGATGTTTTTTTTTTCAGTTTGTTTGCGCCCCCCCAAAAAAATTTGAGCACCAGCCGCCACTGGATATTTACAGCCAGTGGGTTAATTAAAGCCAGGGAATGATTCAGACAATCATATTATTCCAAAATCAGAAATATGACCATTTAAGTAGACTGCCCTTTAATTTGCTGCTGTCTTAAAAACACAGTCCTCACCATAAAACAAAGTTGCACTGCACTACTTATAATGCAATTAGCAGCACATATAACTGCAGAAAAAAAAAATAAGATTTATGCCCTGTACACACGATCAGAATTTCCGATGGGATAAAATCCGATGGAATTTTCCGTCGGAATTCCGTTCAAGCTGTCTTGCATACACACTGTCAGACCAAATTCCGACCGTCCAAAACGCAGTGACGTAAAACACTACGACGAGCCAAGAAAAATGAAGTTCAATGCTTCTGAGCATGCGTTGACTTGATTCTGAGCATGCGTGTTTTTTTCTCCTTCGGAGTTCCACACAGACGATCAGAATTTCCATCGGAAAAAAATAAAACATGTTCTATTTCTAGTAAGATAAGGTGTATAATAAAGGCCTTCAATACACCGCTCAGCGCCTCGGACTCGCACAATTGCAAAAAAATTCCGTAGTAGGTGACCGACACTGGAAATAGGTAACACACAGATAATAAAAGTGATACCATACACGAATTTCTCTGATAAACTCAAAGAATTTCTAAGAGGAGCAGCCGTTTAAAAATGTAAGATATTTGAGAAAGATAGTATAAACATAAAACAGTGGATCTGTGTCAGAAATATACTAGAAACAGCGCTGATGTTGGTATGATTCAGGTGGCCAACTCCACCTCCAAAGTATTAAACAGTTTATGGCAGATGAAACAAAAATGCAGAGTGTCCAATAATGTTCATTGGTGGTCCTAGATACAAACAGCATGCACCTTCACCGTAAAATCTGATCCACCCAGTGGGAACACACTCCCCCTCAGGGGTTTAAACTCACCAGAGCAAAGCTCAAACAGTGCCTTGAACAGGGGAGTAAATCGGAACCTTTTCAGCATTCAGCATCAGCCAAGGAGATGTCTGATCAGTGGGGACTCCCAAAAGGAATACACAAACAGAAGAAAGCAAAATAGCGTAACTCAGTTTATTAAGTAAAGTTCCCCACACATCACATAGCCCCTTATTACATTAAACGTACATTGATTCAAACATAACAAAGCAAAAAATCATCATATCACCACATCGCCGTCCGTCCGTAAGACAATCGATACTCGAACGAATATCCAGGAACTGTTCTTACTTCTGGGTTTAGCTGGCGTGGAGCGCATACATCACTTCCGGTAGCGTCGTGTAGGTCACGCCCTGACGCGTTTCGTCATATCCTGACTTCAACAGAGGGCGTGCCTACACGACGCAAGTGACCATTTAAATAGACACTCCCTCCGCCCTCCATACCAATCAGCGCCGTCAAAGAGCGGCAATAGGTGCACATTGCAGTAACCATGGCAGCAGCTGATATTATACTACGTATGGAGCGGAGGGTCAATAGTCATCAAATTGATGTATTAAAGAGGCACAGTCTTAAACAGATCAATGTCTCTCAATGGGGCACAGTGAATACATAAATTTAAATTTAAATTTAAAACACAATCATTTAAAAATGCGGAGGTAAAACAAACAGCAATCTACATAAAATAAATATTACTGCACAATTCAAATACAGAACACGGTCATCATTTCAAATGATAAACATTCTGAATATAACCCATTGTATAGGTACAGTAACCATATATACCCTCCAAGGTACTACACTCATATGTACTATGATAGTAGTTAAAATATATAAAAAACACTATATATATAAAATACTATAAAATACTAAAAAATCCAGGACTAAAACTAAAAACATATTTACCGTATATACTCGAGTATAAGCCGAGATTTTAAACACAATTTTTTGTGCTGAAAATGCCCCCCTCGGCTTATACTCGAGTCACCTTTTTGCGCCTGATCTCCCGGACTTTGGGTAGCCGGTACCGGCCGGCCGTAGGTCCCCTGGACCCCAAACTTGGCACACATGTAGCCCCACTCTTTCTCTGCTAAGTTTCTTGTCCGAGGGACCTACGGACAGGGAGCTCTGATTTTTCAAAACCGGGCACGCCTTCCATAGACTCCCATGTTAAACGGTAATTTCTCTGGTGACTTTGGGGACCCGGTACCGGCCGGTCGTAGGTCCTCTGGACCCCAAACTTGGCACACATGTAGCCCCACTCTTTCTCTACAGGTTTGAAAAGTTTCTTGTCCGGGGGACCTACGGCCGGGGAACACCGATTTTTCAAAGCCGGGCACCCCTTCCATAGACTCCCATGTTAAACGTCAGTCTAGTCATGGACACAGTGAGGCATGGACACAGTGAGGCAAAGTGAGGCACACCCTAGGCTTATACTCGAGTCAATAAGTTTTCCCAGTTTTTGTGGTAAAATTAGGTGCCTCAGCTTATATTCGGGTCAGCTTATACTCGAGTATATACGGTAATAGTCACTAATAAAGCAGTTTATATCAAGGTCTATATTCAGTCCTTTCGGCGAGAGAGTATCCACCGAAAAAATCCATTGGGTCTCTCTCCTTGACAGATCCCTAACTAAATTAGAGCCCCTCCATGGGGGTTTCAAATGATCTATTCCCCAGAATTTAAGGCCACTCGGGTCCTGATTGTGACATATTTTAAAATGCAGTGACACATTGTGGTCTTTGAAACCAAGCTTGATATTTGCAATGTGCTCTGCTATTCTAACCTTTAGCTGACGTTTGGTGCGGCCTATATACATAAGGTCGCATGGGCACTGGAGGGCGTATACAACATAGGAAGTATTGCATGTAATAAATTCATCAATGGTGAATTCTTTATTGTTTGAGGTAGAGATGAAGTTTTCCACAGCCCTCAAAGGCCGATCAACCTCTCTACACGCCCTACATCTCCTGCACGCAAAAAACCCATCCCTGTCCCAAAAAGTTGAAGGTCTGGTAGGTGGATCTAAAACTTTGCTAACAATTTTGTCGGCAAAACTGCGTGCCCTTCTATAAATAAAACTTCCATAAGAAGAACATGCCAGTGGGAGGAAAAAATCTCCTCCACCTCTTTATATTGGGAATGAAACCCAGAGATAAAGTTCCACTCCCGTCCAGTATCCAATGTGGCTTCAAAATATCCCTAGAGGTCAACTTACGAGAGTAAAAAGGAACTGCTCTGCGGACTCTGACTTTCTCATACAAGCAGAGATTATAAGGCGAAATTCATTGAAAAGGGCTACTTTGGGGAATCACTAGACTATATAATTAAGGAATTAGCTGCACGACCTAGGGAGGACTTTCTTAGAGACATGCCAGTCCGCCAGCCAGATACTGGACGGGAGTGGAACTTTATCTCTGGGTTTCATTCCCAATATAAAGAGGTGGAGGAGATTTTTTCCTCCCACTGGCATGTTCTTCTTATGGATAAAGTATTATCTGCGGTCCTTCCACACAAACCAGGTTTTATTTATAGAAGGGCACGCAGTTTTGCCGACAAAATTGTTAGAAAAGTTTTAGATCCACCTACCAGACCTTCAACTTTTTGGGACAGGGATGGGTTTTTTGCGTGCAGGAGATGTAGGGCGTGTAGAGAGGTTGATCGGCCTTTGAGGGCTGTGGAAAACTTCATCTCTACCTCAAACAAAAAATAATTCACCATTGATGAATTTATTACATGCAATACTTCCTATGTTGTATACGCCCTCCAGTGCCCATGCGACCTTATGTATATAGGCCACACCAAACGTCAGCTAAAGGTTAGAATAGCAGAGCACATTGCAAATATCAAGCTTGGTTTCAAAGACCACAATGTGTCACTGCATTTTAAAATATGTCACAATCAGGACCCGAGTGGCCTTAAATTCTGGGGAATAGATCATTTGAAACCCCCATGGAGGGGCTCTAATTTAGTTAGGGATCTGTCAAGGAGAGAGACCCAATGGATTTTTTCGGTGGATACTCTCTCGCCGAAAGGACTGAATATAGACCTTGATATAAACTGCTTTATTAGTGACTATTAAATATGTTTTTAGTTTTAGTCCTGGATTTTTTAGTATTTTATAGTATTTTATATATATATAGTGTTTTTTATATATTTTAACTACTATCATAGTACATATGAGTGTAGTACCTTGGAGGGTATATATGGTTACTGTACCTATACAATGGGTTATATTCAGAATGTTTATCATTTGAAATGATGACCGTGTTCTGTATTTGAATTGTGCAGTAATATTTATTTTATGTAGATTGCTGTTTGTTTTACCTCCGCATTTTTAAATGATTGCGTTTTAAATTTAAATTTAAATTTATGTATTCACTGTGCCCCATTGAGAGACATTGATCTGTTTAAGACTGTGCCTCTTTAATACATCAATTTGATGACTATTGACCCTCCGCTCCAATCGTAGTATAATATCAGCTGCTGCCGTGGTTACTGCAATGTGCACCTATTGCCGCTCTTTGACGGCGCTGATTGGTATGGAGGGCGGAGGGAGTGTCTATTTAAATGGTCACTTGCGTCGTGTAGGCACGCCCTCTGTTGAAGTCAGGATATGATGAAACGCGTCAGGGCGTGACCTACACGACGCTACCGGAAGTGATGTATGCGCTCCACGCCAGCTAAACCCGGAAGTAAGAACAGTTCCTGGATATTCGTTTGAGTATCGATTGTCTTACGGACGGACGGCGATGTGGTGATATGATGATTTTTTGCTCTGTTATGTTTGAATCAATGTACGTTTAATGTAATAAGGGGCTATGTGATGTGTGGGGAACTTTACTTAATAAACGGAGTTACGCTATTTTGCTTTCTTCTGTTTGTGTATTCCTTTTGGGAGTCCCCACTGATCAGACATCTCCTTGGCTGATGCTGAATGCTGAAAAGGTTCCGATTTACTCCCCTGTTCAAGGCACTGTTTGAGCTTTGCTCTGGTGAGTTTAAACCCCTGAGGGGGAGTGTGTTCCCACTGGGTGGATCAGATTTTACGGTGAAGGTGCATGCTGTTTGTATCTAGGACCACCAATGAACATTATTGGACACTCTGCATTTTTGTTTCATTTGCCATAAACTGTTTAATACTTTGGAGGTGGAGTTGGCCACCTGAATCATACCAACATCAGCGCTGTTTCTAGTATATTTCTGACACAGATCCACTGTTTTATGTTTATACTATCTTTCTCAAATGTTCTATTTCTAAACTATGATGGAAAAAAGTCCAATGGGGCCCACACACGGTCGGAATATCAGATGAAAAAAGTTTGTCTGACTTTTTTCATCGGAAATTACGATCGTGTGTACAAGGCATTACATGTTTGTATATTTATGTGCAGAGCAACTAATTGCCCAACGTAATTAGTCATTTAAGTCTACAACTGTCCATATACCAGTGGCAGCTGAGTTCTTCTCTGTACACATCTACACTCATATCCTACAAATATATATAAGCAATAAACTGCAGCTACACACCTAGCACTTTACAGACAATAGAAAACAATTAGGTGGTAGACTTTACCTCAAAATATAGTTCTGTGAGTAATAGGTTTTTTGATATAGTTCAGCCATATATACACTATATAACCAAAAGTATTGGGACATCTGCCTTTACACGCACATGAACTTTAGTGGCATCCCAGTCTTAGTCCATAGGGTTCAATATTGAGTTGGCCCACCCTTTGCAGCTATAACAGCTTCAACTTATCTGGGAAGGCTGTCCACAAGGTTTAGGAGTGTGTCTATGGGAATGTTTGACCATTCTTCCAGAAGCGCATTTGTGAGGTCAGGCACTGATGTTGGACAAGAAGGCCTGGCTGGCAGTCTCCACTCTAATTCATCCCAAGGGTGTACTATCGGGTTGAGGTGCATGCCAGTCAAGTTCCTCCACCTCAAACTCACTCATCCATGTCTTTATGGACCTTGCTTTGTGCACTGGTCCAAATAATTTGGTGGAGGGTGGATTATGGTGTGGGGTTGTTTTTCAGGTGTTGGACTTGGCCCCTTAGTATCAGTGAAGGGAACTCTTAATGCCTCATACACGGCCGGTTTTCCCGTCGGATAAAAAACCAATGGTTTTCCCGACAGAATTCCTCTCAAGCCTGCCTTGCATACACACGGTCACACAAAAGTCCGGTGAACTTTTGACTGCCAAGAACGCGGAGACATAAAAGACTACGACGAGCCGACAAAATTAAGTTCTATGCTTCCGAGCATGCGTTGAATTGTTTCCGAGCATGCACATTTTTTTCCCCGTCGGAAAAGTATACAGATAAACGGTTTTTCCGCTAGGATTTTTTCCTGACGGGAAAAAAGAGATCCTGTTCTCTTTTTTTTCCAGCAGTTTTCCCGTCGGAAAAACTCAGATGGAGCATACACATGGCCGGGATTTCCGGCCAAAAGCTCTCATCGCAGTTTTTCAGATGGGAAAACCGGTCGCGTGTACGAGGCATTAAGACTCAGCATACCAAGACTTTTTGGACAATTTCATGCTCATAACTTTGTGGGAACAGTTTGGGGATGGCCCCTTCCTGTTCCAACATGACTGTGCACCAGTGCACAAAGCAAAGTTCATAAAGATATGGATAAGTGAGATTGGGGTGGAGGAACTTGACTGGCCTGCACCTCAACCCGATAGAACACCTTTGGGATGAATTTGAGGGAAGACTGAGAGCCAGGCCTTCTCGTCCACATCAGTACCTGACCTCACAAATACGCTTCTGGAAGAATGATCAAACATTCCCATAGACACACGCCTAAACTTTGTGGACAGCCTTCCAAGAAGAGTTGAAACTGTTATAGCTTCAAAGGGTGGGCCAACTTAATATTGAACCCTACAGACTAAGACTGGGATGCCATCAAAGTTCATGTGTATGTAAAGCCAGGTGTCCCAATAATTTTGGTAATAAAGTGTATATGTATATATGTGCTTAAGATTTTTTATTATAAAAATTAAAGTTGCCAATATTGGTTGACATCTAAAGCCTTTGGGTAACTTTGGTGGTTTTGCCTTATAATTTCCAGACTTACAATTGTCATATTAATTGTTGACAACCATTAAGGCTGGGTTCACACTGGTGCGAATTGGATGCAGGTTTCCCCGCATAAACTTTTGCATGTCAGGAGACTGTGACAGGCTCTCAATGAGCCATTTCTCAAAGTTTCGGGACGGTTGCAGAGCGGTTTGCAGAAGAGTCATGTGCATCTTCTGGTCCGTTTCAGGTCCGAATTCAGCCAAAAATTCAGACCGTATTTGGACCTTAAACGGTGAATGCACTGTACCAGTGGCGTCACTAGGGTTGGTGTCACCCGGTGCAAAAAAAAATGGTGTCACCCCCCAACAACTATAGTCCCCCCTCAGTACAGACCCCCCTCCACTAACTACAGACCCCCCTCCCACAGTATAGATCCCCTCCCTCAGTACAAACCCGCTCCACTAAGTACAGACTCCCCGCCATCAATATAGACCCGCCTCCCTCAGTATGAACCTCCCCCTCAGTACAGACACCCCCACCTCAGTGCAGACTGCTCCATAAGTACAGACACCCCCACCTCAGTGCAGACCGCTCCATCAGTACAGACACCCCCACCTCAGTGCAGACCCCCTCAGTTACAGACACCCCCTCAGTTACAGACCCCCCTCGTACAGACACCCCCCTCAGTACAGACACCCCCCTCAGTAACAGACCCCCCTCAGTAACAGACCCCCCCTCAGTTACAGATCCTCCCTCAGTTACAGATCCCCCCTCAGTTACAGACCCCCCCCCTCAGTACCAGACCCCCCTCAGTACAGACACCCCCCTCAGTACAGACACCCCCCTCAGAACCAGACCCCCCCTCAGTACAGACACCCCCCTCAGTACCAGACCCCCCCTCAGTACAGACACCCCCCTCAGTTACAGCCCCCCCCGGTGCAAACTCGCTCTTGTGCAGACCCCAGCAGTACAGACACCCCCTCCCCCCATCAGTAAAGATGCCCCCCTTACCTTTCAGACCTCAGAACAGAGCGGCAGATACACACAGCGGTGTGTCTCTCGAGCGCGGGCTCCTCCTCCTCCTCTGTGGATGTAAACATAGAGGAGGCAGAGGGGGCGGCGGCTTCCTTCCGCTCCGCTGAGGGACACAGCCGCAGCGTGAGCCTAAGGCACAGGGCAGCGGGCGGGCGATGTCAGTGTGGCCGCTGCGCTACCCACGGGTGTCACCCCTCTGGTGGGTGTCACCCGGGTGCGGCCCGCCCCCCCCCCCCCGCACCTGGCTAGCAACGCTAGTGCACTGTACCCCCTGCTACGAGCAGCTCCGCACACAGTGTGAACCCAGCCTGAAGGAGAATCTGAGACTGCCGGTTATTAAACTGGATGTAAACCCACTCTCATCCTTTCTAAACTACTGCCATAGTGCTGATCTATAAGGATATACATGCCTCCTGCATGTATTCTTACCTGTCAAATGTCTCCACTGTGTCTGTTATAAGAACTGAAAAACTGCAGATTCTGTGGGTGGATCTGTTGTCTGGAGCTCAGTGGGTGGAGTCGTGATGTCAGTAGACTCCCCGCCTACCTCTACACTCCCCTTGTTAACATGCATTTTCTCTTGTGTATTGATTCTGCTATGATCACTAACATCCAGTCAAAATCCAGAAAAGTAACCACATGACTTCAGAAAAGGAGTGGGGGTGGGAATAAATAATAATGCCTGTCTAAAGCTAGTGCAAGAGATATGTAAATAACCTGTCACTCAAAGCAAGGGGGCGGAACGGGCAAAGGTTTTTCTCTGTTTGTCCGTTTTATTTCACTGAACAATAAAAGAGAATTGCTCAGAGCTGGATTAAATCTTTGTGGCAAGACCTGGCACAAATGATAGGAAATCTTATACACCACATTGTGACAGCAAAAAAATAAAAAATTTAAAATCGGGTTTACATCCACTTTAAATCTCTGGCAAATCTATATACAGTATAATAAGAAAAATTATCTATTGATGGTCATGAGGTATAGACTGGACAGAAAATTTTACAATTTTGAAAATATTAGAAAAGATCTACGTGCAAAATCTTAACTCTGGAAAAAAAGATCTTTTTGACAGATCTAAAATGATTATATCCTGCTACAATGATGCAGTTGGAAAAATGACTATTATGTCAATGTTTTAATGCCTGTGCTGTTTACTTTCTAACTTCTAAAAGATACGGTAGGTAAAAACCTGAAATGTATATTGCTCCTAATTTTGAACCATGCTTTCCTCAGAACTGTGCAGTGCTGACTTTACTTTTAAAATGCTCGCAGGCCACTTTAGAATGTAGGTCTGCTTCAGGTAATTATGTCTTTTTTGTTCTGAAAAGTAGAAGTGGTCTTCCTTCAACATCAGCTGCCTCTCTTCCTGGTCACTTGGCCTTTCCACTGCTACATCATTGTCACCACCACCTGACTGCATGAAATGTGTTATAGTATTCTAGAAAAAATATTAGATTCTTTGTTATCAAGTGCTTTTTGCTTACTCTCATCTTTCCCATTGCTAAATGTACAATGAACACCAAGGTCACCACACTGCTACTGCAAGATGTAAATGCTAGCAGTCTGTCTGGTTGAAAATGCTCTTTGAAACAAAGAAATCTGATCGACTGAATGGGCAGGCAGGTAATGGCACAAATGTTCTTCTTTAGCATCTTTTACAATGTATATGAGGGTGGTATCGCATTACAAACCCTTCATGCAGGGCCGATGCTACTCTAGGCAAACTAGGCAGCCGCCTAGGGCGCACCTCTACCTAGGGCACCCAGCCACTGGTGTTCCTACTCTCTTCTCACTGCAGAAAGCAACTAAGTCTCAGCATCAGCAGGCAGCCACTGCTAGACATGTGCATTTTGTTTCATTCCGAATCGAAATTCGGACGAATTTTCATTATTCGGACGTTCGGATGCAAATACTAATGAATTTAACCGAATCCAAAATAACGTTTCGAATCGAAAAACCACGGACGAAATTCGAATCGAATTCAAAAACAAATTCTATTTAAATCGAATTTGAAAACAATTTGAATCGAAATCGAAAACAAGTTCGAATCTAAATCGAAAAAATATAAATCGATCCATTTCCTTTATCTCCAGCAGATCTCCTGCAGATCTCCTGCAGACTATTAGCATCTATTTCATTTATGAATGGAGGAACGGTTTGAGGAAGAGACAACAAGAGAGACATCATCACCGCTTATATCTCTATACACAGGGAAATGGCTGCTAATAGTTTGCAGGAGACCTGCAAAAAAAATGAAATAGATGCTTATAGTCTGCAGATCTGATGAGAAAATGAAATAGATACTAATAGTCTGCAGGAGATCTGCAAAACAAATTATATAAATGCTAATAGTCTGCAGGAGATCTGATGGAAATAAATAGTAATCTGTAAAAAAAAATGAAATAGATGCTAATAGTCTGCAGGAGATCTGCAAAAAAAATGAAATAGATGTTAATATACTGCAGGAGATCTGATGGAAATAGATGCTAATAGTCTGCAGGAGATCTGGTGAGAAAACAAAATAAATACTAATAGTCTGCAGGAGATCTGCAAAAAAAAATGAAACAGATGCTAATAGTCTGCAAGAGATCTTATGGAAACAAATAGTAATCTGCAAAAAAAATTAAAAATGAAATAGATAGTATCTATATTCTATTCTGTTCTATTGGTTTTTCTAGTCTATTTTCTATTTCTATTCTAATCTTTTTTATTCAAATTCGAATTCATTCTATACGAAATTCGAATGTCGGAAATATATATATATATATATATATATATATATATATATATATAAAACCATCTTCCGAAATTCGAATTGAGTATATAACGATTTCGATTTTAATAGAAAAGATTTGAATAGAATATAAAAGAATAGAACAGAATAGAATAAAATATAATATATTCTATTCTGTTCTATTGTTTTTCTAGTCTATTCTCTGTTTTTCTATTTTATTATAATCTTTTCTATTCGGTTGAAATAATTTGAAATAATTTTGAATCCCGTTGAAATATTATCGAATTTGGTTGAAATATTAACGAATGAGGATGAAATATTATCGAATCCGGTAGAAATATTTTTGAATTTGGTTGAAATATTTTCAAATGTGACCGATTTTTCAAATTCGGCCAAAAAGGAAACAAATTCTGAAAACGAATTTAACGAATCCAACTAAACAAAATTAATTAATTAACGAATTAAAACGAAACGAAACTAAACAAATTTTTTCCTTTTGCACATGTCTAGCCGGAGGACTGTGTTGGTGTCCTGACTCCCCAATGAATAGAAGCAAGCTAACATTCATTGATTGGCACTGGTAGGCTGCATTCATGGGCGCTGGTAGGCTGCAGTTGATGGGCGCTGGTTTGGCTGCATTTGATGGGCGCTGGTGAGGCTGCACTTGATGGGCACTGGTGAAGCTGCATTGATGGGTGCTGGTAGGCTGCATTGATGGGCGCTGGTGAGGCTGCATTGATGGGCACTTCATTAAAAAGGTGGGGAATACATGCGCAGGGCAAAGGGGGTGGAGTCAGGGGTGGAGCCAAGGTGGGCGGCGGCAAAATTAGGTTTCGCCTAGGGTGTCAAAAATCCTTGCACCAGCCCTGCCCTCATGGCTGGATGTTACAGTGGGTAATTTTCAAGGGGGATTCTACAAGGGATGCAACGTGGGACCTGCACGTGCCCTCCAAAGTGAAGATGACGCGTCTCAGTGGGTACTGACATATGATTGTATATCATCTGAATATGGTCAAATCATTAGATTGATGAGCTCATCTCTAGTTCTAATTAATTTTCCTTACCTACCGAACTTGAATTTGACTTGGTATCAGCCTCTTGCAGTCAATGTACAGCAGAACTCAGACCATAAGAAGAAGAAGCAGCATAAGGAGCCATTACTATGTGCTCCAGTGCTCGGGTGCTAACAAGGAACATGATAAGTGGAGAAAGCAAAGTAACAGAGATATGAGCTCATCAGTCTACTGTTTCTTCTTTAACAAGTTGAGTCCAGAAAGAAGTATCAGAGAAGTGCTTGGAACAACGATAATTACGATAATTACTAGTGGTGTAATACTGCAGAATGTCAAACAAATTTCTAAGGCCCAATAGCCCTGGTAAGACTGCTGTGGCCAGACAGGGTACGCAAATTCAAATCGAAAATATTGCATAAAGAGCACCAAACCAAAAGTGATTACAAGGAAGCTTTATTTGTTCATCAATTGAATGAATAAAACAGACAATGCTTTTCTGGGGTCTGAACACACCCCCTTTATTAGAGCTGAGACATTGAGTAAAGATGGCCATACAGTAGACAGTTCGAATCTCGGCCAGTTCGGCAGGAACTGGCAGAGAGTCAAACCATGTATGGGCAGGCTGAATGTACCCAAGTTGATTGATCGATCAATTGGGGTACAACCAGCCTGTCAGATCTTACATGTGATTATTGCCAGTGGCTGATATAGCTGCTAGCAACAATCACTGTGTTCTCCCAGCGGGGATGGCTTCCCCTGCCCCTCTGCCGGGAGAACACAATAGCTTCACGGGAGGAATTCCCCCATCAACATTGACTATGTTGATGAGGGAATCGCGCAATTTTCTTTCCTGCAACCCGTGGTTGCAGGAAAGAAATTGCTCCATCTATGGCCTGCCTTAATTCTTAACCACTTGCCGACCGCTCACGGTATATATACGTCGGCAGAATGGTTCGTACAGGCACAATCACGTACCTGTACGTGGCCCTTTAACTGCCGACGTCGGGGTCACGCGCTTTCCGCCGGCGGCACGCTCGCGACCCCCCTGCCTTCCCCGTGAGTGGGACCGCGGGTCCCGCGGACTCGATCGCCGCGGGGATCCCCACGATCGTCTCACGGAGGCTCGGAGTGGGAAGATGTGTGTGTAAACACAACATCTCCCCGCTCCTCTACTGACAATGTCAGCGATCTCCGCTCTGTGTAATCAGAGCGGAGATCGGTGACATGTCAGTCGTAGCCAAGCCCCCCCTCAGTTAGTAACACGCCTCTAGGCACACTTAACCCCTTCAGCGCCCCTAGTGGTAAACCCCTTCACTGCCAGTGTCATTTTCACAGTAACCAGTGCATTTTTATTGCACTGATTGCTGTGAAAATGACAATGGTCCCAAAAATGTGTCAAAAGTGTCCGATGTGTCCGCCATAATGTCGCAGTCATGAAAAAAATCGCTGATCGCTGCCATTACTAGTAATAAAAAAAAAATATAGTAAACGCTATAATTTTTGCACAAACCAATCAATAAACGGCGATTGCGATTTTTTTTACCAAAAATATGTAGAAGAATACGTATCGGCCTAAACTGAGGAAAAAAAATTTTTTTTATATATTTTTTGGGGATATTTATTATAGAAAAAAGTAAAAAATATGTCATTTTTTTCTAAATTTTCGCTCTATTTTTGTTTATAGCGCAAAAAATAAAAACCGCAGAGGTGATCAAATACCACCAAAAAAAAGCTCTATTTGTGGGGAAAAAAGGACGCCAATTTTGTTTGGGAGCCACGTCGCACGACCACGCAATTGTCAGTTAAAGCGACGCAGTGCCGAATCGCAAAAAGGGGCCTGGTCATAATGGCCCGTATTGGTCCGGGGCTTAAGTGGTTAAAATGCATCAGAGAGCAAAGTACTGTAAACACTTTATTAATATGTAGTTTGTATGAGAGATAATGAAGTTAGCTGTATAACGTTTGGCTGCCATCCATCTTTTTCTTTCTAAAGTCACAAGCTAAGAGGGGGACAAGGCCTGTAACCATTATTTTAAAGGGTTCACCCTTTCAATAAAAAAAAAAAAAAACAGAAATACAGATCAATTGCCAGGTAAAATGGCTACCTTACATGCATTTTATCTGTATATGTAGATGTTTGCCTGAGGTTCAGCTTTAGAACCTGGCTGTACAAAATACAATATATCAGTAGGGCGGCATTACACTTAATATTACACACAAAATATTTATAACAGCAGTAATATTAGGAAGAACTTTTTATATTCACACATTGCTAAAAATCAATGCTAAAATGTATTAGGCAAGAGTGCAGCATACTCTGCATATCTGCTCAATGTGCCTGACTGAAGTGCTGAAGGTCTGTCTGGGTGAGGCTTAGGGACATGCAGACATCAGCTAAAAATGGATTAGAAAAAACGCGAAAAACATCCGCGGCTTAAAATGGCAGTAGCAGTAATTTATCAAGGCAGGGAAAGGGGACGGAGATACATTGTTGTCATAATTACATGCCCGAAGCGTAATGTGTGGGGAAAAAATAAGTATAAAGCTTAAGATAAATGTTTCTCATAGTAGAGAGAAGTTGTTTAGGAGGTTTCAGGCTGTCAGTACATCAAGCATAGAGTTGTAGAGTTAGGGGATGTTCTGCAAAGTGACATTTTAGCAGATCAACCTACAAACCTCATCTGCGCCTTAAAATTTTGGACAGACTGGGTACTTTGAATGAATAACTTTTTCTGGCAACTTTCCAACAGTCGTCATGATTTCATTGCCTGTGTCAGAAAAAAATCTTTTTCTCATTCAGATGGCCATCTTTTCAGTTTGTATTGCTGTGTGATGTCTGCCTAACGTCATACCCATAAATTTGTTTCAAACAAAGTTCTTTTTTTTTTTTGTCATTGCCGTCTTTTCTTAAAAGAGATTTCTCATATATGAAGCAAGAGTACAGTGTTGTACAGCATACTGTAATATTGTAAAAATCATTTTTCCTTTAATATTTTGTCCTGTCATTGCTAATTGTAGTAATTGTTGCTAATAGTATCATTCGGTGCAGAGCTGTGAGTGTGGCTGCTCCCATTAGGAGAAGGTGAGTTTATAGAACTAGGGGTTAGCTTAGCGGTTATTTTCAGTTAGGCCTTGTTTACACTTGCTGTGCTATTTGAAGCACAATCTGTGTTCGCATCACACTTCAGACAGCAATAGACAAGCAGTGAGAATGCATTGTATTACCTCCTCACCATCTGTTTTAAACCTCTTAAAGCGGAGGTTCACCCTAAATACTGACATTATCTTATAGTGATCTTGCTAGCAGATACATATACATATTCCTATTGATTTTTTTTCTTGTGGTTGTACCTACCGTGAATCAGTCGTTTTAATGTGGACTTCCGGGTATTCCTCCCGCGGGAGTGGGCGTATCTTTCTTTCCTCGGAGCCCCGTTGATTTCTGGGAGGTGCTCGCAATGTCTCCTGGGAGCCGTTGCGGATTCTGCCAGCCCTGGACTGCGCCGAACATTAAGAGCTGTAGACTGCGACTGCGCAATCAACAGGGTATTGTGACAGTCGTTGCCGCACGCTCCCGATGCTCGCTCCACTCAGCAAGGGGGGCGGGTGTATTACTATTATAATGAGCGGATGCATGTTTAAATAAAGGAATTGATGGACAGAGAGGGCGGGTAGTTCAATGTGGATGGCCGATTTGAATACTTGTCAGAGAATTGTTAAAAAAAATCTTATGTCTTTTTTTTTTAACAATTCTCTGACAAGTATTCAAATCGGCCATCCACATTGAACTACCCGCCCTCTCTGTCCATCAATTCCTTTATTTAACCACTTGACCACTGGGCACTTAAACCCCCTTAATAACCAGACCAATTTTCAGCTTTCGGTGCTCTCACATTTTGAATGACAATTACTCAGTCATACAACACTGTACCCATATGAAATTTTTGTCCTTTTTTTCACACAAATAGAGCTTTCTTTTGGTGGTATTTAATCACTGTTGGGTTTTTTATTTTTTGCGCTATAAGAGAAAAAAGACTGAAAATTTTGTAAAAAAATGATTTTTTTTTCGTTTCTGTTATAAAATTTAGCAAATTACTATTTTTTCTTCATAAATTTTGGCCAAAATTTATACTGCTACATATCTTTGGTAAAAATAAGTACAAATTGGTGGATATTATTTGGTCTTTGTGAAAGTTATAGAGTCCACAAGCTATGGTGCCAATATCTGAAAATTGATCACACCTGAAGTACTGACGGCCTATCTCAATTCTTGAGACCCTAACATGCCAGAAAAGTACAAATACCCCCCAAATGACCCCTTTTTGGAAAGAAGACATTCCAAGGTATTCAGAAAGAGGCATTGTGAGTTTTTTGAAGTTGTCATTTTTTCCCACAATTCTTTGCAAAATCAAGATTTTTTTTTTCTCTTTTTTTTTTTTCACAAAATTGTCATATTAGCAGGTTATTTCTCACACACAGCATATGCATTCCACAAATTACACCCCAAAACACATTCTGCTATTACTCACGAGTATGGCGATACCACATGTGTGAGACTTTTACACAGCGTGGCCACATACAGAGGCCCGACATGCAGGGAGCACCTTCAGGCGTTCTGGAGCACCAAGGCCAATTCTGACATTTCTCTCCTACATGTAAAAATCATCATTTATTTGCTAGAAAATTACATAGAACCCCAAAACATTATATATATGTTTTTTTAGCAAAGACCTTAGAGAATATAATGGTGGTTGTTGCAACTTTTTATCTCGCACGATATTTGCGCAGCAATTTTTTTAACGCGTTTTTTACGGAAAAAAAATGTTTTGTGCTTAAAAAAAAAAAAAACAGTAAAGTTAGCCCAATGTTTTTGCATAATGTGAAAGATGAAGTTACGCCGAGTAAATAGATACCTAACATGTCGCCCTTAAAAATTGCACACACTCGTGGAATGGCGCCAAACTTCGCTACTTAAAAAATCCCCATAGGCGACGCTTTAAATATTTTTACTGGTTACATGTTTTGAGTTACAGAGGAGGTCTAGGGCCAAAATGATTGCTCTCGCTCTAATGTTCGCAGAGATACCTCACATGTGTGGTTTGAAAACCGTTTTCACATGTGGGCGGGACTTACGTATGCGTTCGCTTCTGTATGCGAGCTCACGGGGACAGGGGCGCTTTAAAAAAAAAAAAAAAGGTATTCTTCATTTTACTTTATTTATTTTAGTTTGACATGTTTTTCCGCCCTAAACATTTTTTGATCACTTTTATACCTATTACAAGGAACGTAAACATCCCTTGTAATAGGAATATGGCATGACAGGTCCTCTTTACAGTGAGATATGGGGGGGGGGGGTGTCACTAAGACCCCACATCTCACCTCTAGGCTGGGAAGCCTGAAAAAAATACAAAAAAAAAAACAACAATCCTGGCTTTGATCGTAGCGGTGAGTCGGTAGAAGCACCGGAGGGCGGCGGGGGGGGGGGGGGACATCCCCTCTCGCCTCCCGTAAGAATGATCAAGCGGCGGAACAGCCGCTATGATTGTTCTTATGGTGTAGGGAATCGCCGGCTGAAAAAGCTAATATCTGAATTATGCCTGTAGCTGCTCCCATCATTCAGATATCCCCGCACAAAGTCAAGGACGTCATATGACGGCCGGAGGGCGGGAAGTGGTTATTGCGGAGTATTGCCGGGCATTGCGGAGTATTGCCGGGCATTGCGGAGTATTGCGGACTATGGCAGGGTATTGCGGTGTATGGCAGGGTATTGCACGGGTATTGCACAGGGTATTGTGGAGGGTATTGCACAGGGTATTGTGGAGGGTATTGCAGAGTATTGTGGCGGGTATTGCAGAGTATTGTGGCGGGTATTGCAGAGTATTGTGCAGGGTATTGCAGAGTATTGTGCAGGGTATTGCAGAGTATTGTGCAGGGTATTGCAGAGTATTTTGCAGAGTATTGCGCAGGGTATTGCAGAGTATTTTGCAGGGTATTGCAGAGTATTTTGCAGGGTATTGCAGAGTATTGTGCAGGGTATTGCAGAGTATTGTGCAGGGTATTGCACCAGGGTATTGCAGAGTATTGCACCAGGGTATTGCAGAGTATTGCACCAGGGTATTGCAGAGTATTTCGCAGGGTATTGCAGAGTATTTCGCAGGGTATTGCAGAGTATTTCGCAGGGTATTGCAGAGTATTGCACCAGGGTATTGCAGAGTATTGCACCAGGGTATTGCAGAGTATTGCACCAGGGTATTGCAGAGTATTGGCAGGGTGTATTGCAGAGTATTGGCAGGGTATAGCACAGGGATGGCTGAGCAGGGATGGATGGATGGATGGATCTGTGACTGCAATTGTCACAGATCCAGCCCACAGTGCTGCTGCTGCCATCCGCTCCCTCCCCCTCCCCTCTCACACTGTACCGATCGGTACAGAGAGGGGAGGGAGGAACCGGCGTCATCAAATGACGCCGGTCTGTTTACAAGTGATTGCTCCGTCATTTGACGGAGCGATCACGTGGTAAACGGCCGCTATCAGCGGCGATTTACCGCAATTCGTGATCCGCCGGGTCCTCTGGGAGCGCGATTCTGGGAGGACGTTATATAACGTCCTCCCAGAGTTAAGCAACCACCTTGTCGACGTTATTTGTCGGCAGGTGGTTGTTAAGTGGTTAAACATGCATCCGCTCATTACAATAGTAATACACCCGCCCCCCTTGCTGAGTGGAGCGAGCATCGGGAGCGTGTGGCACAATATTGTGCTCAAAGCGCATGCGCCGAATATGGGTTATAATCCATTCGGCTATTTTCGGAGATCTGCCGTGAACGGACACGCAAGTGTTGCGCATGCGCAGGTCAGAGCGGGCAAAATCTGCTAAAGTGTTGCGCATGCGCAGAACAGAGCTGGCAGAATCTGCTGAGGGGCAATTCTCGGCAGGTCACCGTCAACACTGATGATACAGCGGTGAATGCTGGGATGCATTCACCGCATCCCGGAAGTCTCTGCTTGTGGGCTTCACAGTGCCCACAAGCAAAATGGCAAAGAACAAAATCTATTTATAAAAGTTATTATTTAGAACGGAAATAGACGGGGGACGTCTCTAATCGCAGGACAAGTGAGTACTAACATGTTATCTGTAACTCCATTACATGCACCTAGAAAAAAAAAACGAGGGACCGCGGAACCTCCGCTTTAATAACAGAGAAGCAGGCCACAACTGCATGCATTTTGCGTGGTTGCGGAGCAGTTACAGCATGGCCTGCAGAGCAGTTACAGCATGGCCTGCAGAGAGTGACAGGGCTATAATCCTGCCACGGGAGTGAAGCAAAGCATTGTGAATGTGCCTTGTGTACACCCAGGGCCGGTGCTACCACTAGGCAATCGCCTAGGGTGCACTGCTGCCTAGGGGCACCCGGCCACTGGTTTCCCTCCGTTTCTGCATGCTCTGCAGGCTGCAGCATGTAACTAACTCAGTCTCAGGCAGCTGCTCCATCCAACCGATAGTGTAATTAGAGGAGCAGTGTAGCAATGGAGCCAGCGCTAGAGGAAGCAGAGCCAATGCTTCCTGTAAAGTTCCACCTCCTGTCACATGGGCAGGGCAAAGGGGGTGGGGTCAGGGGTGGGGCCAACGGGGCGACAAAATAAAGTTTCGCTTAGGGTGTCAAAAATCCTTGCACCAGCCTTGTGTACACCTCAGCTGCTGTCTCAGCAGCAAAAGGGGGAGAGATTGTGGGGTAGTACAATCGTGACTCAGCCGTGGGGTTCTACCACCCCACAATTGCAAATGTAAACAGTTGGGTTAGAGACTGGAGGATTCTTTTTTTTTTTTTTTTTTTTGGAGAAGGTAAAGTGTTGGTGGAAAGGTAAGTGTTAAGGCATAAACAAAGGGTTACGTATTGGGGTGGGAATGCAGAATGAATTCATAATTAAAGCAGAACAAAAGTTTGCCTATGCCCACTTCCCCTCCCACGATTTGACGTCCACAAGCTCGCTGGTGCTGGTGTCATCGCATGGTCTTCTTCCCAGTTCGGCATCCTTAGCCATCTTGAAGTACTAGCCTGAGATCATGTACCTTGTGTGTGTGTAAGGGAATTCCCAACACCGAGGCTTGCTGCACATGCACTGCTAACTGTACATTCTACAGAAGCAGGCAGGTAGGAAAATGTTATTGCAGAAGAGACAGGATATCTCTTCTGCAACAAAAAGTCTACCGGCTTGTTTTGCAAGTTACTTGTTTAAGGCAGTATTAACCCCAAAAACCTAAGTAATCAAAATGTAATTTAATGTAATATATTGTACATTACCAGTCCATTGATGCGGTGGCTGCATTGGTTTTCATTTTAGGCTTTTACCTGTTATTTTCACCTGGTGATCCTGCAGGTAAGGCTGTTATTTTGCAACTTCCTTTAAAAGTCCAAGCTGTCCAAAAAAAAGTGGATGTTAAAAGTTTGAAACAAACCATTTAACTCTAACAGGTATGCTTAAAAAGGTCAGCTTTCATTCATGCATGTAAAACCTTATCCCAAAGGGAAAATAGGCAGTTGATGTAATTGCTTAAAAGTGTTAGCTGGAGGTTGGATTTAACTTGTTAGTAAAGTCCATCTAAAGCTGCTGGTGTGTTCAAGACTACCCTCTCCCCAGATTGACAAGGCTCATATCCAAGGGTGGCTCTGTTGCTTTCCTATAGAGGAGAAACTCTAAGACAAGAAGTGTGTTACTCGCTAGATTGCCAGGTGAAAAAAAAAGCAAACGAAAAACGAAATAAAAAGAAAACTAATGCTGCCACCATGTTTAAGTATTGGTGAGCTGCTATAAATAAAATTTTTGTTTTTGGATTTAATACGGCGTTAAGGGATAAGTAATGGAGAGAGTTAGGCCCCTTTCATACTTATACAACTTGTCCCACGATTTGTGATGGCAAAGTAGCATGACAAGTCGTTTTCCCTGATTTCCAATGAAAACCATTCATATAAGTAAGACTTCAAGTCGTTCCGACTTCAAAGTAGCCCCTGCACCAGTTTGGTCCGATTTTGATGCCACTTACACAGGCATTCCCTGAAATCGAGGACGCAAATCGCGGTAAAATTGTACGGCTTTAAAGTCGCACTTGTGTGAAAGGGGCCTTCAGGTTTAGGGCAGTTGGCCTCAACTCCTGTTCTCAGGACCCACTAACAGGCCAGATTTTACCTTGGGGAGATGCAGACTAGAATACCGCAATCACTGAGAAGCAAATGATATCCCCTGTGATGTATTTCAGTTATCTTGCAAACCTGGCCTGTTAGTGGGTCCTAAGGCTACTTTCACACTGAGGCGCTGGATGCGCTGGCGGTATAGCGGCGCTATTTTTAGCGCCGCTATACCATTTTTTTGCCGCGATTTGCGGGCGCTAGCGGGGGTATTTTAAAAGGGTTAAAAACGCCCTCAATAACTCCTCTTTGCAGCGTTTTGCGGGCGTTTTGGAGGCGCTACCCCATTGATTTCAATGGGCAGGGGCGCTATAGGAGCACTATTTTTAGCGCTCCTATAGCGCCTCAAAGATGCGGCTTGCAGGAGTTTTTTGACCCTCCTGCAAGCGCAACGCTCCAGTGTGAAAGCCCTCGGGCTTTCACATTGGATACTACTGAGCGGCTTTTTTGGGGCGCATTGCAGGCGCTATTTTTAGCGCAATAGCGCCTGCAAAGCGCCTCAGTGTGAAAGGGGCCTAAGGACAGGAGTTGAGAACCACTGGTTTTGAGGATTCTAATGTGCTAGGACATTTTGTAACATACATACATTTATGTGAACTGAAGGATGTTCCAGGCGCCAAGATACCTGTGATGGAACTAAGGGGTCAGGGCCCAAAACAAACATACCAAATTGCGTAGTAATCAGCAGTGAGAAAGCCACTTTCATTTTTACCCAGACTACCATTTTGTTATAGAAAAAGGCAAAGTGTCAAGAGCTGTCAACATTGCAGATAATTGTTCAAAAAGCCATATCAACATTAAATTTAGTTATGTACTATATTATAACATTAATCTGACATCTAAAGGTTTAGGAAAAACATACAATGTTATACGATTTCTAAAGTGTTGCATATTTAAATGTACTGATCAGATGACAAATTCCTTTAAAATTGGACCGTTACATTTTATTATGATGTTGTTGTTATCATCATCATCACCATCCAATAAATGGTTTCTGGTATTTTTCCGTGCTGTACATATGGCTGTTGGTTACCTAAGGTCACAGGCTCTCTTGCTGCCTTCCCTATCAACAGACACAAGATCACTCGGAATTACTGATCCTAATCAAATTCAGCTATAATTGAGCAGAAATGACAACAATGGCCTTTTCTCCCATGGAACACCCTCACTCGTCCCTAGCTGGGGCCTCCCAGAAAAGCCAGAGCACACAAATGCACTGCCCGAATCCCAGCTTAAAAGTGACATAATGAATGCTTCTGCTTTATAATTGAATGTGCGATTTTAAATGCGCTGGGTAAATACAGGTCATTGTCCCGCTTGTATAACAGTTGTTTGGAGAGCCGTATGAAGAGCTGCTCAATTAAGGTCCTATTTTTAAATAAATTGAAAGTACATTAATGCTAGATTTTGAAACATTCCCGGTCATTTACACAATACAACAATATACTGACAAAGTAAGTTTAAAATGCCGTTAAAATTATATAAAAACTTAATACTGAGCATAGAAGTCTGATGATGATGATATACTGTGTGTGTGTGTGACTGTGCGCATGTATATATATATATATATATATCTATCAGACAGGGTGTGCTAGCAATGTGATTTTGGAATAAAAACAGAGTAAACAGCATTAGAAAACCAGGCAGCTCTTCTGTAACATGTAACATACTATAGATCTGTAAGTGGAAGCGGATGGAGGTTGAGCAGATATATAAGGCTCAATTTGCTAAGCGAACACACCAGGATGAGGAAACTCTTTTTCAAAAACAAATACAGTTATTTTCAGTCCAATGGGATTTGAAAATTACTGTCAGGTGGCTGAAAACAGCCTTAGGCCCCTTTCACACTTATACGACTTGTCCCTCGATTTGTGATGGCAAAATAGCATGACAAGTCGTTTCTCATGATTTCCAATGACAACCATTCAAATTAGTACGACTTCAAAGTAGTCCCTGCACTACTTTGGTCCTATTTTGATGCCACTTACACTGACATTCCTTGAAATCGCGGCCGCGAATCGTGGCAAAATCGCGCGACTTTGAAGTCGCACAAGTGTGAAAGGGGACTTACTCTTGTGTTAAGCCTTTTGAATTGATTCCATAGTAAGTTACTTAAATATTTTAACATCACCTTGTATGAAGCCCAAGAAAGGGTCCAAAGGGGTCTTGAAATCTTGCACCTTTATTAACTTAGGTAGGCCAGTAAGGGGTATCACTTAGACTCCAAACTTTCCGCATTTGGTATAAGGCTCTACTGTAATAGCTAATTAGACAATATTGACATCATGTCGGGTATATCACTATAAACATAAAGTATGTTGTAAAAGGTTCTGATGCCTGACTATGACAAGACAAGGCTATAAAATGGAGTGGAGTTGGCAGGTCACAGGCATCAGTACAATATTTAGTCTACAAATAAGTACTGTATAATATATGACTATTGGTTTTCAAAGTGTAGAAGGAGGCCATACTGTAAAGGCAGGTAAAAGGTGTAGTTATCCTTCAGGCTGTATTTAGATTTTTGCTATGTATTTTTTTTCTTGTGCATTGATGTTGCATTAAAGTTGAGCTAAAAAAAATACTGAAAATTCACCTTGCGTTGTACCACCTCACAGGCGAGGGGTAAATTTCATGTTTCATTTAGGAAGTGAAGAATAAGGTGAAATATTTATTTTATTCCTCACCGGTAGCTTGTTCTCCACTCTCTGAAGCTCTTATGGGTGAGCCCTTGGCATCCTCATGTATAATGCAGGATCTGCATAGACTGTGATGACATCAGAGAGCTGTGACCAGCTGACCAGTGCAAAGGAACTGGTTTTGGGGGACCAGTTATACAGCAGGGAGCAAGTCAATAGGTATTTTACTTTACTCCTGCCCTGTAAAAGAAACAAATAATAACCCTTGGAATGCAGGGTAGGGTGGAGGAAAGGTGATTTTTTCATAATTGCTTGAGTTCAACCTTAAGAGGGCCTCTTAGTTTTGTACTATCTTCAACACACAGAAAAAGTTCCTCCACTTGCAAATTTACATTTGTGCATTGTGGTGTGCTGCGGTGTAGGTCTATCTGTTCGTTGGGTTGCCATTACATATACATGATCACTAAAATGAATGGTAATCTGAAGCCTGATGGATGAATGAAAAAACAGCAGAAAGAGCAAATCTACAAAATGAATGAAGAAGAAGTAGGGAGATCCATGCACAGCTTCCTCTGCAGCAAGGAGAACCATCAGCGGCACGACAGTGACGTCAACAAATCTAACTCCAAATCATATTGATAAATGTCAATCAAGTGCAGAACCTTAAATGATATCACTACAGATATACATCTATAAGGCTGTAGGCATAAGAAGTGTTCTGCTATTTTTGAGAAGGAGTTTCAAGCAACAGGTAAATTTTTCAGATTAATGTGTGGGCACAATTTTTTAGGTATTCCTTATAACATAGCAAATTTTCACTTTACAGTAGACCTGCATTTATTTCCTAAAATATGCTTGCTAGGATTCAATTATACTTTCACTTTAATAAAGTCCAGTCTGACATGGTTTTAATGCAGACTCATAATTACATAATCACATTTGCAGTGTTCAAACATGACTTTTAATAAATGATACAAAATGAAGACTTCCTACGGACATCCATTGGACCTCCTGTTTGTAGACCCTGGAAGTGGTCAGGTAGTTAGGTTCTTCTTATGCCTTGTACACACGAGCGGAATTTCTGTCGGAACAAACTCCGACGGGTTTTTCCGACGGCGTTCCGATGGAATTCAGCTCAAGCTGTCTTGCATACACACGGTTACACTAAAATCCGACCGTCAAGAACGTGGTGACGTAAAACACTACGACGAGCCGAGAAAATTAGGTTCTATTCTTCCGAGCATGCGTCGAATTGTTTCTGAGCATGCATGGTTTTTAGTCCATCGGAATTGCATCCAGACGAACGGAAATTCGGAAAAATTGAGAACATGTTCTCTATCTAACTCCGACGGAAAAAGTCAGATGGGGCATACACACGGTCGGAAAATAACCGATGAAAAAATTCCGTCGGAAATTCCGAGCGTGTGTACGCGGCATTAGTATTTGTCTTTGTTAACCCCCCTGGCGGTATTCCAGAGTCTGGCTTAGGGTTAAAATTCAGCACCAAAAGCGGTAACCCCGAGCCAGACTCTGGGATTGCATGGCAGTAATCCAGGCAGAGTTACTTACCTAATCCCCTGGATCCTGCGATGCCTCCCCACTGTGTGATCGAGCTGTCTCCTCGCTCGATTCACACAGTGCCCGAGTGCCGCCGAGCTCCGTTCCCTGCGACGTTACGACGCACGGGGACAGGGATCGGCGCCAAGTTCAAAAATGTTAAAACACAGTACACATACAGTATACTGTAATCTTACAAAAAATTACACACCCCCTTTGTCCCTAGTGGTCTGCCCAGTGTCCTGCATGCACTTTTATATAATAAAAACTGTTCTTTCTGCCTGGAATTTGGAGATTGTCCATAGCAACCAAAAAGTGTACCTTTACGTCAAAAGTGGTTTTAGACCAGCTAGAAAACAGCGATAATAAATTGGAATCACTCACAGAATTGAGCGATATCGATTTGTGGGGAAATTCGCCATCAAACACTGAAAAACACTTTTATTATTATTATATTATTATTTGTTATAATTATTTTCTAGTTATTTATTATATTATAATTTATGATTTTTTTTTTTGCTTTATCATACCTGGGATGTCTACTAGACTCTTGTTTGGACAGATTTAAGTGAGTTATTCTTAAGAATTACAGGCCTACAATATAAAACGCCAAATTTCCATGCAGAATAATGGTACCGCTTTCAGCACCTAAAATCTGACAGAATCATACGGCCAGGCAGGTTAAACGATAGATGCAACTGTTCAGTTTGTACAGTTTGCATGTTGGCTGCAAGCAGGACTATGGCAAAGAAAGAAATTCAACTTCCTTTTAAGACAGTTTTTTTTATTTTTATTTATGAAGTACTGTTCAACACATGGCCTGCTTACCAATAGCAATCATTTGGCTTAACAGTTTCTGTTGAAATATAACAGGTTGGTTGAACACTAAAAGAGTTTAAATTCAATAACAGCTGGAGAGCCACAGACTGCTTACGCCTATCTAGGGTTCTGCATGAGGGCACTCCGCCTCTAAAACAGCCTTTGCTCAGTCTAATAGCTCTTCAAGCTATTCAGTACACTGTGATAAATGTAAGCTCACACTGACAACCTCAATGTGCATTTAACCATTTTCCTTCCCGTCTATTCGATTTTTGGAACTATTGATAGCTTAAGTCCTTAGTATGAATAAAACCTGCCACGATAAAGCAATAGGTTCTAGAACAATGTTATGGTTAGATGTTCTTCTTGAAAGGTTTAACAGGTGATTATGTCTTATCCTTGTAGGTGCCATTTTTAAAAGGCTAGCCCTTCAAAAACTGCTATTTCAGGGTTTGGTATATAATAGAGAGTTACATTGGAACACCAAACTTTTTTCTAGTTTTAGCTGGAGTGGAAGAGTTAGAACCTCTATTCTTACTAAAGTCCAGAGATTTCAAAATAGGATTTCCCATCATTTTCAGAAGTTTTTCGTTCACTTTCTTATTGGTTTTTGTTGACAGGGATGGAGGAACACATACAATAAGAATGTGGAGGATGTTCTAACCCTTCCAAAGCTAAAAAAGGTTTGGGATGAAGTAACACTTTAAACCACCTTATGTTTCCTGGGGACTTCTAGTGTTGAGACCTATACTTTGAGTTTTTAGGTTTAGGGGTCAATTATAGCTCAGGCATTTTAAACAGTCTACAGCTCTTTAACCTCTCACTCCCCATTCTCATAATATTTTATTGGCCTATCAATATGCATAGTTCTCCTGCAATGGATTTTAATATCAGGGTGCCATATGTTTTCCCCAATTCTAAAAGGGACAGCAACATAAAAAAGGAGGAGGGGCAAACAGAGACTGGCGTGGCCAAACCAGCAGACAACCAAATAAAACAATCAAAGAAAATTCAGTAGAGTAACTCAAAGTGATTCTAAAGGATTTTTTTGGGGATTAAAACATGTACCTACCTGCAATGGCTTTGCAAAGATCAGCCCCAATCCTGTTCTTCTGGGGTTCCCCACTGATGCTTCTGCCCCCCCCCTCCTCACTGGCTGTGATTGACAGCAGTAGGAGCTAATGGCTCCTGCTGCTGACTCTGTCTTATGAGGAGAGAGAAATCCGCTGCTCTTGGGCACAATGCTGGTTTGAGATCAGGCTCTGTTAAATATAAGAACGAGGGTGGGGGCAGCTGCACAGAGGTGGTTCGAATAGAATGCTTTAAGGTAAAAAAAAAAAAAACTTTACCTTTTGAACCACAAATCAATAGTTAAGGGAAGACAGCATCAGTGTGGATGAACAATTACAAGCAAGGACCTACAAAGAACATGCTAGAACCATTATGTTTCCACTGCTAATTTCTCAGCAATAGTAGCAATCAAAAATCAACTTCATTCTGCCACACAATGCTGCAGGCAATATACTTGTTTTCAAATAGAATGCCAAGAAAACTGCCACACTGTACAGTCAGGAAGATTACACTCAACTAATCTAGTTCATTTTTGCTACTACTTGATTTGCTACCCTTCTTACTGTGATAATCCTGACTCCATTTATTTACTAAAGAAGTAGATGCTGTTAATAAGGTGAAGTTGTTTTTTAAATTGAAAACAGAATTTTTTTGGCCATATGATTTGGGTAAAGTAAAGTCCGATTTACCTTACTTACCAGCATTTTGTTTGCAAAGTGAACACTAACACCAGGTGAAAAGCCTCAATTACTTTAGTTAATAAGCCCCATTGACTATTAAGCAAATTGGAGATAGAAAGGTGACATAGGAAGCCAAACCAGGTGATATGGGTGCCATCAGGCTGCTTGTGCAGTAGAGCACATATCCTGAAATACCCAGTTTGTTTCAAGTAAGTACCATTGATCTTCTCTCTGTCTTAAGCGCTAATGCTAGGCTTGCTAGAATCCACCCTCACCCACCCAACCTATGAAAGAGAACCCATTTTTATTTTTAAAATAAACTAAACATAAAACTTTCTTTTACTTTTAGGTTTCTTCATCCAGTTCTTCCTCCAGTGGTAGGTCCTCCAAGCTGCAGAGCCGGTGTTCTGCCGAGCTGGTTCCGCCTATCGATATGGTTCCGAGCTCGACTGTGCAGGCGCAATCCGAGGCGACGGATTTCTTTGAGCGTGAACAGCTGTTCGGCAGCTGTAGACGCGCTCGCTCCCGATGCTAGGGGAACCAGCTCGACAAGAAAGCGGCGGGAGCGGAGACTGGGACACGCCGCTCTATAGGGCAGCATTAAACAAGTTGATGGCCGGGTGACACGCCGCTCTGTACAGCAAGGGGCGGATGAGTGAGTGTGCGCACCCTGCAATGTTAGACGGCAAGCCTAGAGATTTATATGTACAACACTCGCCCTATAGAGCGGCGTGTCACAGTGTCTGCCCCCGCCCCTTGCGCCCGCTCATGAACATTTTACAAAATACAGAGTGGCGTGTCACCCGGCCATCAACTTGTTTAATGCCGCCCTAGAGAGCGGCGTGTCCCAGTCTCCGCCCCGCCGCTTTCTGCGCGGCGTGTATCCTCGGGAGCGAGCGCGTCTACAGCTGACGAACAGCTGTAGATGTTCGTAGATTTCCGTGTGTTCCAAGTGCACATGCGCAGTCGAGCTCGGAACCATATCGATAGGGGAACTAGGTCGACAAGACACCGGCATTACTTATGGATGTGATTATGTCATTCTCCTGTGAGCCAGGGTTTGGTGTCATGATGCACCCCAAGGGTTTGTCAATGAAGTAAGTTGAATCAATGATGATGTTGATCATTCACCTTGAAAGAGGACCAGCACTGGTTTACAGAGCAGCAAGTATGTAGCAGACAGTGCTGGGGATAGGGTTGAGTATTGCAACAAAAACAGTTTTTTTTTACAACTGCAGCGCAATTAAAAATAAATTTAAGTTTAAGGACTTTGATCTGCATTCTACTTTTCATGGAATCTTTTTCTCCCAGCTGCAGTTTTCCTGATGAAAAAATGCATCAAAAGAATAGGAAAAGAAAGACCCACTTGTAGTAGCCATGGCAGGCAGGTAGCTCAAGTGCAGCCATTACGTATTTAGAGTCCCCTCTACAAGAAGCCAGTGAATGATTAAACCTGCCAATATCTACCTAAAATGGAAATCAGATCTGAATGGACTTTTCTTTTAGTGCGGTGTTATTTGAATGGCTCGCCACAGCAGCTGTTGTGTTATTTACTTGAGAGCAGACGCATCTGGGTACAGTTTTTCACACTGTACAATTTGTTGTGTTATGCAATATTTTTACTTTCACATCACCTTTAGGCACCAATTTGTAAAGGTGCAAAGATCTAATTTACAGCACTCACTAAAGTTACTATGCGATAACTTTTTCTATATCTGCAGTATGTATATAAATGTAATATTGCCGCTAACATTTAGTATGACCTCTGAGATTCAAAATAAGGTAAGCGAGTTTTGTTTCATCTTGGAATTTCTAGGCTGGAGAGAAGAAAGTTGGTAATAAAAAAGCTCCTATACTTTAAATGTTCATCCTAAATCACATCATTCCCTAACAAAGTATATTCTTGCTTGCACAGAGTGCTATAGGATTCCATAACTATATAGAGTAGCCCTATTGTTATGGTTCTTCTGTGTAAACTTTAGCTCAAATTATCAAGATGGCCATACACAAGTGAATAGAATTGTTCAGCAACAAGGAGTCATAGCCCCTGATAAGAACACACATTTCCTCTGACCCTTACTAACTATTGCCTTTACATTAGGCGATATTTCCACTACTACTTAGAGCAGTGTTTCTCAACTCCAGTCCTCAAGGCGCCCCAACAGGTCATGTTTTCAGGATTTCCCTCAGATGAAACAGCTTTAGTAATCACTAAGGCAGTGAAACTGATCAAATCACCTGTGCAAAATAATGGAAAACATGACCTGTTGGGGCACCTTGAGGACTGGAGTTGAGAAACACTGACTTAGAGCAATAATCTTCACCACTAACAGTATTAACAGTTCCTGCAAAGAAAAATCGAATTGTTGACAAATTTTAGTACTCCAACTTATGCGACCATTAAAAATGACTATCTGCTGAACTCATTCAATATGAGCGTTTGTTCCCCATACAGAGGGATGTTATCGTATATTATACAATAAACTTTTTAACCATTTATAAAGGGGTTTAGGTCTAATCTTAAAATGCCCATAGACACTAAATAACTTGCCAATTTGTAGCTGCTAAGACAGGGTTGCCAACTTTCAGTAAATTTACAAACAGTTTGTAAAAACAATATTTGTTGTATCTGTCCATGAATGTCAGTTACAGACATGCAACCTTCATTTTCGTAATGGACATTCAAGGACAGATGCAAAAAGTACAGATTTTACAAACTGTTCGTAAATTTACTGAAAGTTGGCAACCCTGCGCTAAGGTTTATTCACATTCTGAAGACACCTCAGGCTTATCTTTCTAAGCCAGGAAAATATATCTTCCTATGAGATCAGTGATATTGGGGGTTATTTACTAAAGGCAAAGTGCACTTGGAAGTGCAGTCGCTGTAGGGGGACCTGCAAGGGGGGAAAAAAAAAAAAAAAAAAACACAGCATTTTAGCTTGCACATGATTGGATAATAAAATCAGCAGAGTGTCCCCTCATTTTAGATCTACAGCAAGTGCACTTCAAGTGAAATTTCACTTGTAGTGCAAAGTGGATTTGCCTTTAATAAATAACTCCCATAGTGCCCACCACGCAATGCTCTACAGATCAGAAATTCTGCTTATTTTTGTAGACATCATAATAGTGAATTCTCTGAAATACAGTAGTTTTAGGGGTGTGTGTGTGTGTATATATATATTCCCCAACAGCTTTCAAACTTTTTTTTTTTTTTTTTTAACAGAAACTGGTGCTCAAATAACGGGACATGTCACTCTCAACCTATTCTGAACTTGCTAGTTCCCCGACTGTTCCATTGATTAAATGCATTACATTGACGCCAAGACCTGGAGCAAGTATGAGTTTTGATTCTACTTCTGCGTTCTTGCTCCTGGCAGGAACTTACACTGATGAAGTCAGAGAAGGAAAAAAAAAAAAAATTTAACCACTTCCCGTCTGGCCCATAGTCAAATGACAGCCGCAGGAACCTTTCGTCCCTCCGGGCGGCAGTCATATGACGTCCTGGGATTCCCGCAGTGTGGACCCGATGCGCGCGTGGCCGTGATTGCTCGACAGAGCCAGGGATGTGGATCTCTGTGTGTAAACACAGAGATCCACGTCCTGTCAGGGAGTGGAGACCGATGTGTGTCCCTTGTACATTGGTCACCTCCCCCAGTAAGAATCACTCCCTAGGGAACACATTAACCTCTTGATCGCCCTAGTGTTAACCCCTTCCCTGCCAGTCACATTTATACAGTAATCAGTGCATATTTATAGCACTGTTCGCTGTATAAATGTGAATGGTCCCAAAATAGTGTCAGATTTGTCCGGCGCAATATCGCAGTCCTGACAAAGATCGCAACCATTACTAGTATAAAAAAAAAGATATGTCATTAATCTATCCCCTATTCTGTAGGCGCTATAACTTTTACGCAAACCAATCAATAAACTGTTATTGCGGGTTATTTTTACCAAAAATATGTATAAGAATACGTATCGGCCTAAACTAAGAAAAAAAATAAGTGTTTTAAAATTGTCAGCCTTTGTTTATAGCGCAAAAAATATAAACCACAGAGATGATCAAACACCACCAAAAGAAAGCTCTATTTGTGGGAAAAAAAAAAAAAGTTGTTAATTTTGTTTGGGAGCCATGCCGCATGACCGCGCATTTGTCATTCAAAGCGTGACAGTGCTGAAAATTGGCCTGGGCAGGAAGGGGGTGAAAATGCCCGGTATTGAAGTGGTTAAGTAAGAGGTTGGTGATGGGCAGTATCCTTCCTCTTAGAATTCCCTCACCTGAAAGGCACATCTGCTTATTGGGCATGTTGGACATTATCCCAATTAAAACCTGAGGCATCCAATGCTAATGAATAGAAAGCTGTATAAAAACCATTATCCAAGTTGATCCTTTATAAGATCCACCAACACAAATTTGTACACAGGTAAATTGTTAGAGAGACACTTGCAATATTTTATGCAACAGTTTAAGAAACCAGCCATCAGGAATGATTTAAACTGGAGTTTAGTCTTATGCATAAAGAAAATCTGTCACCCAGAAAATGAACTTACTGCTGCAGAAATGTGCTTTATTTTGAACATGTTATACAAGTCAGGCAGTATGGATTAATGTTCCTTCCTAGATGAAGTAATCTTAAATCAGTGTCTGAACATGTAACACTTCAGAGCACCAACTATGTACCTTTTACAGAGGGGGTTTAAGAATAAAAAAAAAAAAAAAAAAAAAAAACGCAAGCTACCACAAAAGTTAAATCTCTCAGGAGTACTATATAAAAAACTACAAGCGCAGCTTAGGTGCAAAAAATTCAGAACAAAATTAGACTATATTTGTGGACAGGGATTTGTAATTAAAAATGACAAATTATTTATGCGTTATACATACCTTAACCATTAGCTACGTTTAGTTGTTTTATTGCCTATAATAATAGCTCCTTACATAACACCCACATTACAACTTTCTGGTCTATGCTGAGTGGATTTGCACTAGATGAAGATATTAAATGCAAGTTTGTGCACCACAAAAACCATTTGAGTCTATGCATCTTTAATGTTAGTTATGCCCACCACAAACCGATATGTTAGCACATAATTTTTAAAGATTAGGCCCTCAAAAAGGTGATTGTAGCTGTATTAGTGTACTTGCAACATAAACAAAAATGTCAGACAGTATGCCATCGTTTCTAAAGACAAATAAAAACCAAAAACAAGGGCATTTGAGGCCCAAATTCAAAAAGTATGCACAGCCAATACTTCACTGTAAAAAAAAAAAAAAAAATTATGACAGCCTAAATATGTTATTCTGATGGGCCCTCACTGTCTCCTAAAAGGTTGAAAATTCTGAAGTTTTGCCAACAATTTTTTTTTTTTTTTTAAAGGTGTGAGATTAATACCTGCAGTGTTGATCATACTTGCACAATCTTTCATGAGATAAATCATGAAAACAGTTCCATTTTAATATTTAATTGATCTGATGCCAAAACAATTATTTGCTACATTAGTAAATGCTCTGGCATCAACCCCTTCACTTTCAATGTAAAAAAAAAAAAAAAAAAAACCCACAAAACAGATCATTTCAAATTATTGAATGCATTATACAGGAACAGCTAGCTGGGGACTATATTTAATTGCACCTGGTCACTTTAATCAGTCTGGTTCAGCAAAACCAGTTAAAAAATAAAAAAGTGATGAAGTCATAAAATTGCTGAATTGGATTAGAATATTGATGTTTTGGCCAACATTAGATATGGCAAGCAAATGGTTTGACTCCAATACAGTGATTTGCAGCCAAGACCGTTCAGTGTAACACATGGCAACCAGATAAAGCTTGAACCTCAGGGGTTGTCATGGAATATGCTGCCTGAACCCATTGCATATCTTTACTTGCAAAGAGGTGCACTGATACCAGTGTGACAAAAAATGTATTATGTCCCAATAACTGAAAGACTAGTGTCTAAAAACAATGTTTTATAGTTGCACTAGGAAAAACCCTTAGGCTTTTATTTACTACAATTATTAAACGCAGTTGGTAATTGCCACCACCAATCAAGCAGATTATTAAGTGGCATATATAATATTCCACTTAAGTTAATATACACACACGATTTCGGTTGTTCTACAAAATGTATGATGTGTCAGCCAAATATCATTTAAGATCAGATAAATTAAAAGCCCTATGGCAAGAGTATTTTTTTTTTTTTTTTAATGAGCCTTATACTACACACCTCCTTGGTAAAATGTGTCATCTGACAAATATATTTCAATGTAGGTTGGTGGCTAGTTAGCATCATTTAGCCTAGAGCACAAAAAATAAGTACAATATTGGAGGGGGAAATAGGCGCTAGTTAACTTTTCAAGCTTTTTAGATATGAAGTAACCTTCACAGGAAAAAAAGGGGAACATTAGCAGGTGTAAGCCCATGTTAATGGATGACTGGCTACATATTTTTTGCAATCACACACTTGACACACACACACTTTTTCAAGGCTTACACCAGAATAAAAAAAAAAGTGCCAGTTTTAAAAATGACACACACTAATACTTGCATTTTATAAAGCTAGTGTATGAAGTCATTTTCTACACATTCACACTGTTAAAAAAATGTCAGTCATTTCACAAACATCTTGTTATGCAATTAGAATTATGCACGCCCTATAGGTCTTGCTGGCCCCACTTTAAAAACAGATAAAAAAAAAAATCGGCCTGTCAGAAAATATTTAACTACATAGATGAATAAATAGGTCAGACTCAAAACACGGACATAATCAGTTCTGCTTCACACGTAGTACTTAAGCATGCATGAAAACAAAGACACTTGTATTCCTCTTAGAAAATTTATTGGTTTTGTGGTAGACTTTTCAGCTCAAGTTCGTAAAAACCAAGTAAAACAGCAAAAAAAAAAAAAAAACTATTTTCTCTTTTTTTGGTGATATGTTAAATTCACAGTAACATTTCATGAAAACAAGACAAACTAAAAAAAAAAAAAAAAAAAAAAAAAAAAAAATACAGAACTTTACAAGTGATGAAAACAAAAAAAAAAAATTGGAAAAAAAAAAAAAAATACAACTTTACTATAAATTAAAAGATAAAAGAATCTTGCGCCCCGCACATTTTTGTAAAGTTCCAAAAAAATAAAATAAAAAAAAAACAAAAAAGGCTAAAAGTTAATGGTAACATTCTACAATTTGGGTAAAAGAAAAGTCTTGAGCAGATCAATAAAACGTGTAAACATTGGATTATGGTTAATTGTCCCAAAGTTACTTCTAAAAAGTGAAGATAAGGAGCTCAATAAAACAGAAAAGCTGATCTAGGAGTCAGTGGGGTTCAAAAGCCACAGAATTACCCCTCAATGGACACAGAAAACATTGTGCTCTAGAAGTTTGCGCAAACTTTGTACAAAAAAAACAAACAAAAAAAAAAAAACACCCTTTTTGATTCCTTGTCCTCAAGTTTTCTGCATTCTGATATGCTTGTCACCCAAGCAATAGCGTCCGATTTAAAGTGGATTAGTGTCCATTAAATGTGCGTTAGTGGTACAGTGCCATTGACCGCAGTCCCTGCACTTTGGTAATGTTGGTGGACACTGTGTAATCTGCTGTTCTGGAGGGAAGATGGATCACTGGCATCACCACCTGGGGGCAGGTACATGCTGATCATATCTCTCAGGTCTCCTAAACAGGCTCTCTGAGTGTGGGAGGTGATGGCAGGTGGGGGAGAACTGGGCTCAGATTTGACCACTGAGCCCATGGAACCTAGGCTCATGACGGTGGAGGTCTGCTGGTTGTAGGCTGGGGACATGCTGTAGGTAGAAGCTGCATTCATGTAGTTCTGGGCAGCAGAAGACATCATGGGGTTGTACTGCAGGCTGCTCATGTCGTACCTGTGCATTTGTTGGAGTTGGGGGCTGTTCATCCCTGGATGTTGGCTGTAGCCAAGCTGGTCCTGCATCAGAGAATAAGCCCCATTAGTCCAGCTATTCATGTGGGCATAAGTGTCTATCCTCTGGCCAACAGAGCTGGAGACTGGGCTGACCCCTTGGGCCAGGAGATTGCCAGGCAGGGAGTACTTGTCCTTCTTCAGGAGGGTCTTGGTCTTCCTTCTTGGTCTGTATTTATAATCCGGGTAGTCCTTCATGTGGACTGCTCTGAGTCTTTTGGCCTCGTCTATGAAAGGTCTTTTCTCAGAGTCACTCAGGAGCTTCCAGTCGGCCCCCAACCTCTTGCTGATCTCAGAGTTGTGCATCTTGGGGTTCTCCTGGGCCATCTTCCTCCTCTGGCCCCTGGACCATACCATGAAGGCGTTCATGGGGCGCTTGACCCGGTCTTGGTCCTGGTTGGCCGCATTGCCTTTGGCCCCGGGAGTCCCGGCTCCCCCGCTCTGGGAGTTGGCTTGCTGCACCGGGCTCTTGATATCAGTGTCCAGCATGCTATACATTGGGAGCTGGAAGTAGGGGGGATTGCGGGAATCCAGTTCACAAAGAAGTAGTAGGAGAGCACAGCCGTGTCTCTGGATGGGACGGTCTTCTAGGCGTTCGATACAAACTTCTCTGCTCAACACAAAAGTGCCTTTGGCTGAGTTCCTCTGAGTGACTGCATATTAATCACATCCTAGCAGCCAATCACAGGGGAGCCTTCCAGCCCTGCCCCCCACCTCTCACATTTCACCAACAATTTAACCCCTTCCACGCCCTGCATGTCACCTACAACACCCCTCCCCCCCCCCTTCTTATCTTAATGCCAAAAATTAGAAAATGATTGCTGTCACACTTCTGAAAAAGATCATATTTATTACACTTCGTATCCTTTATTGATTTCATCCTTTATTTGCTTTTTTAAACATTTCCTTTATTTTGTTTATTTTCGTTTTTGTATTGCTTGTTTATTTTAAACATCGATTGCTTTAAAGATTGCAACAATGTTTAACAATTTTTTATTTTTTCCTTTGTAATACAGAACCCTCCGTCATATTATACTCCTGTCATTTCTTTGATTATTTTGAAAAATAAAAAAACTATTGAAAAATCTATTGTAACAAATAATAATAAATAATAATAAATAAATAATAAATAATAATAAATATTGTAACAAATAATAATAAATAAAAAAAACTACACATATCAAATATTTTTAACTTGCATACTTTTATACGGTCTTATTTTTATTTCAGGTATTTTTTTAGAATTCCAAACATAAAGGGGTTGATTTAGAGAAGCTGATTGGCTGCCATAGGCGCAGCTGCACCAGACTTTGCACCCTCCAGTTTTATATGGCTGGATTCACACCTAGGCAGTTTTAGTGCTTTTTGCAGATTTGCACTACAGTTCCATATAACATGGTTTGCTATGGAACACTTCTGTAGTGCAAATCTGCAAAAGGCAAAAAAAAGCACTAAAACTGCCTATGTGTGAATCCAGCCAATCAGCTGCTAGAGCTGGCCAAACATTAGACAATTTCCTTTAGATTTCCCTTATGTAGTGCCTGATTGTATACATAGTGTTTAGGTTTGACCTCATATTATATGATTCTGGTAAATCGAAAAGGAAAATTGTATAATGTATGGCCAGCCTAAAGCTGGCCATACACCATTAGATTGTCTGCAGATTTTCTATGGTTAGGTGGAAAAAGTGCAACAGATTTCTCCATGTATATTAACTGTGTGGATGGAGGAATCTCCCACTTTTTCCATCTAACCATAGAAAATCTGCAGATAATCTAATGGTGTATGGCCAGCTTAACTTCAGCTTGTTCAATTAAGCTTGGACAATTAAAAAAACCTGGAAGCTGATTGGTTTCTATGGAGCTGCACCAGACTTTGCACTCTCCAGTTTTAGTATTTCAGCCCCATGGGGGTACTCATAGGTGTGCGCAGCCCATTGCATTAGGGTGTTCACCCCAAAGCTCAAACACATGTTAGTGTGTATGTGTATCTATACTGACTGTGTCATTAGAGCAGTGGACTGTGTCAGTAGGGTAGAAATTGGTGTCAGTCATTTTTTTTATTATTATTTTTTTTTGTATTATTTTTTACAATTTAATTTGTTTATTTTTTTTAATAATTATTGAAAATAGGGGGAATGTGTGGCACGTGGGGTGATTAGGGTGTGCCCAGGCACATCTGGCACACCCTGTGCATGCCTATAAGGGTACTTAACTTCAGATTTTTCTTAAACTGGCTACATATTATACAATTTTATTTTATTTTTTGTTCAATTTCCTTTCAATTTACCAAAACCATAAAATATGAGGTCAAACCTAAGTACTTTTAAATTGTAGGCAACCAGACAGACCCTTGCACTATATAGTTGAAGGAAATTAAACAAAAAATAATAATTGTATAATGTGTAGCCAGTTTAGACTCCCCACACACGTTACAATCTGAGCATCCAATCAAATGTAGCTGTCTACACTATACAATCTGATTATACAATCTTCTTTAGCTCTACAACCAACGATGTAGTACAATGTGTAGCCTGATTTTATTTTTTGTTTAATCATATTTTATTACAATTTTTTATTTTTTTTGCCTAAATTTATACTAATGAAATGGATTGTTTATATGGTACATTTAGATTTTATAGTGTATGGGCAGTTAAAGATTTCCCAATATCAGGAGCTACCTAATCTATTCAATCAATATGATTCCAACCAGTAAGGTCCTTGCACTATCTACATGTTGATCGAGCCACTGGAGATCGAACGATCGGATTGCAGCATGTGTGGGGATCCCTAGCCCTAGAAGTGTGTGTCCTGAGCCATTGGAGAGGATTCAACAAGCTTTTGCTCTGTAAAGTAAACAGATTTTAGGAACAGATGGGGGTTTGTTTGCTCCATCCACCTGCTTTATCTGGGATTTTTTACACTTTACTCTGCAGGCTTTGGCAGTAAAACCATTAAAAGGGACACAGAATGTGTTGTATGTGTTGGTTTGTTTAATCCAGAAGGTGTCTTGTACTGCTGCTAGTAGGTTGTTCAGATAAACAGTGGATCTCTCTATGTGATGAAAGGAGCCTTCTAGTAAATTGTAGGCTTTCTGAAGCACAAGAGAGTGTCATTGTTAATGGACTTTTGTTTACTGTTTCAGATCCAAGGTAAAGTTATAGAGAAAAGACCCTCATCATGGCTGGAGGATAATCAGCACTGTCCTTCTTCATCATAGGGGTTAGCAGGGCTTCTTCCTTCTACAGGTGGATCCATCTCACTACTCCACCATGAACTGATATACTAAATTCATACACCATAGATAGCACCTATCACATCCATTGCATATACCTGGGTATGGGAATCATTATTCATGCGCAAATAAGCAAATGTCCACCAGATCATAAAAGTTATATAATGGGGGTCCTTTTCAACTCTCCTTCTAATGATTCCCATACAAACATACACACAAAAACTTGTATTAGTTGTGTCCATGTACAATGCTAACATAAGCTGCACATCATGATTATATAAAAAGGAAATATATTCATTTCTCTGCGGATCTGGAAACTTTCGCACAGTGATGGGTATCGCATAGGGTCATTTTTGTATTTAATGATATAGATGTTTTTTTTTGTTTTTTTAAAGATTTACCAAGTAATACCAAATAGGAGTGGAGTGGTGTTCTCAGATAGTCCTGGGTGCACGCAATGTGTCCATCTTCCTAGACACACCAAAATTAGTATGGAGTTGCTTTTGATTAGATTTTATAGTAACAGTTAGTTATAGTTAATATCAAACTCCAGAAATAATCCCAGTTGGGTATACACTGTGCGTTTATATATATATATCTATCATTCATTTTCTTGTTCAATATTTTTATTGAAAAGTTTCATCATTAAAACAAAATATCATAATAACAAATATCCCCACCTGGGAGCCCTATCATTCATTGTCATTTGAATGATGACATGGGATTGATCTCTCTATAGGAGTACAGCAGCTTTTTACATTTTATTGATTAACTTTTAAATAAAATGCATGTCTGTGATATATATAATATATATATATATATATATATATATATATATATATATATATATATATACACTGTTGCATTAGAATGGTGAAATCTGATTGGTTGATTTCTCTAGGAGCTGTTCTTTACATTTAATTTGATGATATATATATATATATATATATATATATATATATATATATATATTTATATTATCACCACAAACACACTTTTTATTTAAAAGAGTAATCTATAATAAAAAAGCAGCTGTACTCCTATGGAGAGATCACTCAGATTTTATCATTCCAATGAAACAGAGTGTATGTATATATATATATATATATATAAGTTTTACAAACATGCCTTTTATTTAAAAGCGTTAATCCACAACATGTAAAGGAGCAGCTGTACTAGAGAGACCAGCCAACCAGATTTCATCATTCCAGTGAGACAGGATATATGTACACACCTCTTATTTAAAGGGGTTAATCCAAAAAGTTTACAAAGCAGCTGCACTCTTTGAGAAATCAACCAATCAGATTTAATCATTGAAATAAAACCGGGGATTTGGGTGCTATGGACAACCACTTGACACTTCCCAAGTTGTTTTTGTATGGCCTTCCATATGGATCCTGTAGGCACAGTGGATGTGTGGCCCCCATGTTGTCTTTGTGTTGGGTACAGATGGAAGGATCTGGTTCCTAGAGGCAGTGTTTGGGGGGGGGATCTGGTACTCCCAGCGCTGGGATCAGTGAGTTTGGGATGTGTGGCTGTGATTGTACAATGGTATAAAGTTGAGCCAGTTGGAGCCTAGTTGTTTTGAACTTGTGTGTTTTCTGGATACCTCAGCTAAGTACCTAATCCCCCCATTCATATTAATTTCCCTATTGTGGATGTTGCATCCCTCCTCCCCCCTCCCCTTCTCTTTGCCAGTTAAGATTTTTTTTTTCCAGCTGGCTGCAGGTGGGGGGATGGGCTGGCGGGAGAATCCGTTTTGCCATGGTAACATTAAGCCCTTTGCCAGTGAAAGGAAAGTTTGGGGGAGGCCATAACTGTCAATCACATGGTGCTATTCACTCCCCCCCTCCCCCCCCCCCCCCCTCAGCTCTGACCCTTCCCCCACCTACCTGCCAGGCAGCCTACAGAGGGGCTGTGAGCGGGAGAAGCATCCCCCATCCTCTGCTGGGGAACAAACACGATCTGATTTTCACTTTTATTTATTTATCTTTGTATTTCTAGAGAACTTCTGTCTAACTTTTTTTTTTTTTTTTTTTAGGACGAATCCAAACAAGCTCATGGTAATGACAATCACAACTATGCAAAGGCTGCAAGGTGCTTCTCCCATCGGAGCCCATTTTAATTGGAATCTACTTTTATTTTATTATTTGATTTATTCTAAAGCTGCACTAAAATTGTGATGCTGTTACCCATAGCAACATGACGCTTTGCTTTAAAGAACCTGTAAAAGCTGATTGGTTGCCATGAGTAGATTATATGCGATTTTATTGTATTCCAGTATAGGAAATGAGTCCATCTGTATTTAGAATTATCTAGATCTACTGTATGCGATCCATATATATATATATAAAATATATGGGGGTCCATGAGCCCCTTGCAGCCTGTGAATGGCGGGACAGGTTGCTGCCTCTGATTAGCCGGCTCTATGTAATGAAGATCGTTGGGACAAGCGAATCCAAAGGCTGCCGGGGTTGTCACTTGTCATAGTGGGCTCCCTGCAGCCATCCAGGACAGGCCCACCCGAGTCAACAGCAGCTGTGACCCCCGACATGGGGGGGGGGGGGGGCTGGGGATTAATCCCATGAAACACCCCGCCAATCCGCCAGCCTCATCCCAATTTTCACTAATGCTACTTCTTCTTTTTTTTTTTTTTTATGTTTCTTAGACATTTATTTTATCCTTCTTTTTTTTTTTTTTCTTTCTTTTTTTTCTTTTTTCATAGACATTTTATTTTCAATCCAGCATTATTCAAAGGGCACTGGTATTCACAGAGCAACAACCCCTGACAACCAATTCACAACACTGACCACTGTGTGGACATGGGGACACTTTGCTCTTTTATTGGGTCACCCAGAAAATACAATGACATCTTTTTCCATAATAAAGTTTTTAGTTCTTTTTCATGCGCCGATGTAGTGATAGAATTCTTGTAGCCGCGTCCTGTGTGCTGCACCGCGGACGATGTTGGCGCTACAGAAATAAAACAATTAAAAATGAATTCAATATATTTATTAGTCGTTTTTTTTTTTTTTACTTGGAAGCCGCCTGAACTTGTAAAAAATATGTGAAGCGAATTTAAAATAAAATAATAGGCTCAATTTATAAAGAATTGGGACTGTCATCTGAAAATAACAGTCACTTTTTATTTTTAAATATTCATACTGGTGTATTAAATGAGCTTTAATAGATGTATTCTAGAAGTGGATACAAATGTTTGAATAAAACAGCATAATATAGGCATATACGAAATAAATGAATAGTAAAAAGTACTAAACTGATACTATCGGTCAGCACGCCGACAGGTTGGAGTTGATGTCGCCGCATATTACAGGTGCAAAGCCCCCAATCCCCCCCCTCGGGGCTTTACACTTCAGAAAGCAGCAATTAACACTTCCCCAATCATAAAATGAGCTAATCGAGTAATAATACATCTTGTAATTGAAAAAGACATCTGACACAAATGGAAAGGAGAGCCCTGTATTTAACCCCAAATTTTGCATCCTATGTTAGAAGGTATATATATATATATTCAGTGACAGTTGTTTGGATGACATCTACATTTTATTTTAGCTTTGTCCACAAACTCATTTAACATAGAAACCTCCTTTTGTAACAAAGTCTACTGCAT